>JAODFY010042199.1:0-12591 GCA_027580055.1 Paracaudina chilensis | reverse complement strand
AATCTACAACAAATCTAGTAGTCTCGCTAACCTAACCTAACTTATCATGTATGATATTACTTCTCGAGACAACAAATTTACATCAAATCTAGTAGTCTCGCTAACCTAACCTAACTTATTATGTAGGATATTACATCTTGAGACAACAAATCTGCAACAAATCTAGTAGCCTCACTAGCCTAACCTAACCTAACTTATCATGTAGGATTTTACTTCTCGAGAAAAACAATCTACAATAAATCTAGTAGCCTCACTAGCCTAACCTAACCTAACTTATCATGTAGGATTTTACTTCTCGAGACAACAAATCTACAACAAATCTAGTAGTCTCGCGCCAGCATAACTTATCATTTAGGATATTACTTCTCGAGACAACGAATCTAAAAATCTAGTCTCGCTAACCTAATTAACTTATCATGTAGGATATTATTTCTCGAGACAACAAATCTACAATAAATCTAGTAGCCTCGCGATAGCCTAACTTTTCATTTAGGATATTACTTCTCGAGAAACCAAACCTACAATAAATCTAGTAGCCTCACTAGCCTAACCTAACCTAACTTGTCATGTAGGATATTACTTCTCGAGACAACAAATCTACAACAAATCTAGTAGTATCGCTAACCTAACTTATCATGGAGGATATTACTACTCGAGACAAGAAGAAATAAATTGCATGATAGTGAGCCGTTTCGTGATTCCATGTATAATGAGATGATAATGATATACGGTCACGTGACACTGGTCAACTGAGAATAAACGTTCACACACGTAGCAATTAAATTGTTAGTGAACGTTATTCGAACGTCATACGAATATACGTGCAGATATACACTGGTGAATCAGCCAGTTCAGTGTTATAGTTAATGGTATTATAAGGATATTATAATGATATGATGTCAGAGGTCACCGGAGTACAAACACAGACACGCACAATAAGAACAGTGCACAAAGATTTTTTTTCAAAGCTCACTCGAACAAAACTGTTTATCCTGCTAACATGAAATTTCACAAATACTACCCCCCATACCTAGAACAATGAAATGATCAAAGAATGGAGCGAATTAGTTTAGTTTTCGAAGAGTGCTGACGGTTTCAGTGAAAACTGCAACAGTAAAAATATGAGTGATCTTCTTTTTTGTACTCACCGCACGTTTTCTCTCTGGACATTCGCAATTGTAACTTTGAACTGGCTTATTACAGCAACGTGTTAAATGTTTATGTATGTGCCACTGAAAAAACTAAATATGATATTAGATATCCTTAAATATGACATCAGATATCCTAAAATATGACATCAGATATCTTAAAAAATAACGTCAGATAACGTATGAAATATTTCAGGTATCCTCAAATATAACATCAGATATCCTCAAATATAATAACAGATATCTTCAAATATTACATCAGATAACCTCAAATATGACGTTAGGTATCCCCAAATATGATGTCAAGTATCCTCAAATATGACATCAGATATCCTCAAATATCATGTCAGATATCCTCAAATATGACGTTAGGTATACCATATGTGCCCCCATGTCCATCTGTGTCCCCCTGTCCATTTGTGCCCCCGCACCCCTATGTGCCCTCCCGGCCATCTGTCCCCCGTCTGTCTGTTTTCCACATCCGTATACATCCACCCGCTTGCATTTCCCCGTCCGTCTGTTTCCCCTTCCATCTGTTTCCCACGTCCGTATATATTTTCCCCGTCTCTATATGTTTCCCCAGTCCGTCTGTGAGTCCTAAGTAAAAAAAGAAAAGGTTGTCTAGCGCTAGCGGATTTTTTTTCTTCAAATTTCAATAAAGCGTAAGTTTAAGTTACCTGATAAGTACTATTCCGCAAAGGAGAATTATTTCGTCGTCCGTTAAAGGAATTCTTAAGTCTGAAATGTTTCCAAAAATCACAAAAATAGTGGAATTCTGAAGAGATATTTCAATAGGCCTAAGTTTTTTATTGTGTGTGTGTGTGTTCTCATCACAAACATTGTTTGGCAGGATATCACCGAGCATCCGCAAATTCTATCTACGAACTAGCTTATTGAGATATGTTTATCCACAGTGTTCTAGTTCTGTAGTCATTCTCCGTGTTCTAGTGTTTATCAAACAGAATAAGAACCAGATTAATTTCTCTCCTTTTCTTTGTTGAAATATGCACTTTTACGATTACTACATATAAATGGTCGTCACTGCGTGATGTTGTCACCATTCATAGTTATCAGCGTCATCGTCGCCATCAGCGTCATCATTATCGTCATAGTAGTCTCCATCATCTTCATCGTCATGAGTGTCATTGTCGCCATCGTCATCATCGTCATCATCGTCGTCATCGACAACCAAACATCGTCGCAACCTCCATCATCCTCGTCATCATTATCGTCATATAAGTCTCGCCATCAGCGTCATCATCATCGTCATAGTTGTCTCAGTCATCGTCACGTCCTCACCGCCATAATCACCATATAGTCGTCACCGTCATCCCGTATCGTCGTAACATTTATCATCGTCCCCTTTCCCTTTCGTAATTTTGTGTAATGTGAAGTGTGCTGAGATGCAAAATGGTGCACCAATTTTGAGGTTCCTATAATCCTTGCAACTTTTTTCAATTTTAAAATTTGCACTTAATTTATTTTCGGGACGAATCTGAGGGCGTATGCCCCACCCCTAAATACGCCACAGGATCGACATGACTACATGGCTTTTGCAAAGCGATAATTTCTTGAACAATCTATAAATTAAAGCAAACTACGTACGATAATATTTACCATCTCCTCATTTTCCACATTCTTAAATGGATTTAAAATTCCAGAACCTTCATTTGGAATGTTAATTATTGCGTTACGTAATTATCGGCCGAATCATTTGTACTAAATATAATACTATACGTTCGTTGTATTCGTTAGCGTCCCACAGTATTAGCAAGACTTGCTTATCGAGAATCACTTGATTGTAGATTATCGTTTCGGCGATATATTTATACATGATGGAAGCATACGTCCTTCTTTTATGCCTGGTTCTTATTAATTTCCACAAGCTGATATCTACAGAAGTGGCTTTACCCAAAAAAGATGGCAGTGTTATGCCTCCCTTAGCACCGGCGGGACCTACCCACTTTACTACCAAGCAGAGTGATACTGTGAACAGTCTTAACAACGGCAGAAGAGAGGTTGAACCAACTGCATCGAATATGATGAAAGTTGTAAGTATTCTTAAATATTTCGAATTTTCAGTACGTTTTTTCCTTAAACATACGTGTTCGTAAAGGGAAAGGGGGTGGTGAGGTGCGGAGTATAGGTTTAACGTTTTGTCTACCCCACACACGCGTCCTCCCACCCCAAACTTCCAAAGACCTATTTAACTTGCTAAATTAAGTTAAGATCATTAAAATGGTGGGGGGGGGGAGAGATATGCGCATGTCCATAGTAAGAAGAGGCCAGGCGGGGTGCCCCAAGAAATTATAAAATATGGCCGATCAAAAATACATTGCATTTATGGAATGCCCTAGCTCCTAAAAATATTTGGCGGCTGATAAATTTAGTTGCTTGACGATATTGTTATTGTGATTAAATTGCGTGTTTCAGCAACGTGTGACGATACTTGTATGACCTTACCCACAATGATTTGCATCATTAAATAATTCATTCCCAAAAAATATTATAGAAATTGAGGTTGCGAAATGGTATACTTATTACAATTCATCCTAGATATGGAACGCCGATCTGGCCGCATCTGCAGACAGCGTTACGGATACTTGTTTCTTCAGCGTTTCCATGGCACAGAACATTAACTTACACGTTGGTAACGGCGTCATCCAGGCAACCGGGATTACCAAGGTACTATTTTCTTACTTAAAAAAAATACGTGTTTTCATATTTTTTTAAATGGTAAAGTTTACCAATATATAAGACATAAGACACGTGAGGACAGCAATAATGGGGACATGGCCTCGAGATGAAATAAATTCGGATTAGCGGTTTAATCGAGGAAAATTGTTACATTCTGTTGCGTATATAAATTAGGCTAGAGGACTCTAGTCCAGAGTCGTAGACGCGTCGGCTTAATATTGTGAAGATTCTTTTGTTGGATTCGGAATTGTCACGGATTCCTTTGGAATCTAACTTGATTTTTTCGATTTTCTTAAAATTTCCATTTTCTTAAATTTAAATTTTAAGTTTTCTTAAAATTCTTGAAAAGAAAAAAAAATACAAAGAAGTCGTTCTGCTTGAAGACAATTCCCCGTGACGTCAGTTTGTAAACATTTCGATCTTCTAAAATTTCAAATTTTCTTAAAATCCTTAAAGAGGAAAATACGAAAATGTCGTTCTGGGGGGAATTTTCGTGACGTCACATTGACACCGTGACGTCTGATTTGAAACTAAACATCTCAGCAGTTTCAACATGCATCTTTGCATTGTATTTTTTTCTTCGCTTTTACCACAGAATACAAGTTTTTACTTACCCGATGCTTTAACCCTTTGGCTCGATTTAGGAAAAGAAAATTATTCCTACGAAAACTTCATTTGTACGACGGAGGAGATAATCTGTATGATGTATAAACTAGTGAGTATACCACGTTACCTTGGTTACATATGAATATTCATCCACTGGCCCCGCCACGTGTTCGTTGTTGATGGGCACAAACCGCAAAGCTGGCGAAAGGTCAACATTTTCGAGCGCGCGTGTGTTAAAGTTTAAACGCATATATTATTTGTGGCTTTCTGATTCATCGTGAACGTGAAAGTTTTTCTTCCATTTTTCACTGTATGTTTAAAAAAAAAATAGTAAATACCGGCACACTCTCCTATGTTTATAGAAAATACATCCCACCCCGCCAACCCCAACCCCCAAAAAATCTATAGCTATAGTGCACACCGAAATTTCTTCCAATGTCAGAACAGGTCCAAAACCTTACCTTTTTCATTGTTTGTTTTTACTTCTTGGCAATTGTCTTTGCCACTGCAATTGTTTTAGGACACTGTTAGACCTTCATTGAATCTTGGTTTGTGGATGCAATGTAGGCCTACATCTGCGGTGTTAAAATTGTTGCCGGATTAATGGAATTGAAAATGTGAACTGACTTGCCACCTCAACAACCAGATTAGTAATGGAGATTAGTTTTCTTCTCTGTCTCATACAAAAGTTTTGTCATTCCAAGTTGGTCCTTTTAAATGTGTTTTCTTTCATCAGCTAACCTGGTCTACCATGCAGAGGGTAGGGTGCTCTCAAAAATTCTGTCCGGTTCTAATCGATACTTTCGAGTCCACCTCTGAAGAAAACTACATCTACTGGAAATGCAACTTCGCCGAAATGTAAGCCACGTAACTGCTTCAACCGCAACAATTATGCATAAACCGGTGATTTTCACGCAATTATATACATGAATATTTAAAATTTTAAATTAGTACAATCAACATGGAAATAATGCGCCTAACCTATTAAATTGGTGTTACTCGGGTACGCCTTTTTTAATGTTCAAAGAGTTATGGAAATTTAAGTCCACGCCAATTTTGTGTTACCTTCATTATAAGCCTTACTCCATTTACACATTGAGTTTACTTTCCCTTGCAAAGTCGGAGTCCACTGATTTTTCGCCCTGCAGATGATTATACGTGCGCGTGAATCTATCACAACCAGCCAATCAGGTATGTGTAACTCGGACGCATGCGCGATTGAATGTGACTTGATAGACAAGTATCACATTCAATCACGTAACTGCAAGACCAGGGCTCCTTTCCTAAATTTAGTAAAATTTGTAACATGTATGCTCAATTATGGTGGAACATAAAATGTCACATTGTTTATCTCTACGACGTCACATGTGTTTATCTCTACGACGTCATCACTTATATGTGTAGACGAAGCATTCTAACAATGTACTTGGGACATCTGGATAAGCCTTTGGTAATTTGTGTAGCTTTGACGCATTTTCTCAAATTATTATGTATTTTGTACTAATGCACAATTTAGGGAATCGGGTCTGGGCTTGTTTTAAAACTTTGCCCCGATGACTCCAGAATGGACATTTATGTCACCGGAAAAACAGAAAACGTCACTTGACATTACTATATCTTAGATTTTTTTTTATATATAATAATAGAGGGCGCTTTTGGGAGGACGGGTTCTCATACTCTACCTCCGATTTGCCATGCACCACGTGTCTCAGTGGCTCTGGGTGGTGCAACGATGGTCTCTGCGGTACGTAATAATATAATTATCATGCATTTATATAGCGCAATGACCTAATCTGAGGCACTGGGCGTAATTTACTATTATCCCATATCCATCAGCAACCAGTCACACCCACAGACGTGTGTGTGTAAAATTCTTACTTTATTCAAGCCCCACATATGCGCGCCGTATCTGACTTATGCATGTGAGATATTATACAGTGTGGCTGCCACAAACTTGTTCTCAAACTATTTACGTAATCGCATTTAATTTTTCCACATATAATTATCAGACACATTTCGCTTGAATTAATACCGGTGTTCCTCAAGGTTCAATTTTCTTCCTTACATTAGTTATGCGACACTTTTTGTGGTTTCACTTTTCCTTCTCATTTTAAAGTTGATCATGAAGCGGTGTCTCGTATATATTATGTCCCATTCCAGTCCCCATTTTTCTCGTCTCGGGTTGCTAACTGTGTTTGATATTGATACCCATCAAACTGCTACAATTGTTTTCCAATATTTAAACGGAACACTTCCTCGTGATTCGATAACTGCTAATCCTATTGCTTATCCTACTAATCCTATTGCTTATCCTACTAGAAATAGTTCTCATATTATCCCTCAATGGTGTCTCTGCCTTATTTCTATATATATTGACTAGACTGTTTTCACATACATAAGCTTAATGTAGCTTCGTTGGGTGCCCCTAACCATATGACATAATTGATCTTATTCTGTTTGCAAAAGCTCATATCGATACATCGATATATCGATAGATATATGTATATTTTCATTATACATAGATAAATTTACTCCATTTCATGCCGCTGTAATTCATAGGAATATTTTAGCCAAAAAACCTCCGACAACCGTCTAAACCGGTGAATATATGTCATTTATATATGCAGATGATTCCTGTTCTTATAAACGCCAAGAATGTGCATGCGTCCTGGATACCGATTGCAGCGCAAACGGGTTCTTCCAGGCGGACGAGTGCACCTGCGACTGCTACCCTGGATACACCGGGAATGCGTGTCAAATCACGGATTTCACCAAACGAACTACAGACATTCCGCCGTCGTCCATGCCTGCGTCCGTGTACAGTTCAACTACGGAATCGTCGTTCATCGTACTCGCGACTTCACCCCTGATACCATCCAACCCTTCGGTGATGGGCAGCTTCCTGTCGAACCGAGATGTTTTGAAGAGAGAAGAACGGGGTGGAGATACCGCTAACTTCGACACCTGGACTATCGAAGAAACGACATTCTTCGACCTGACCACGCTCGATTTTACCGGAAGCACCACCGAGAGTTGGACGGCAGAAACGACGAGCTACGAACCTTCGACGGAAGAGATAACGACGGATTACTTCGAGGAAACGACCTATGAATATTCAACGGAAGAAGGGACGACCTATGAATATTCAACGGAAGAAGGGACGACCTATGAATATGCAACGGAAGAAGGGACGACCTATGAATATTCAACGGAAGAAGGGACGACTTATGAATATTTAACGGCAGAAGCGACGACCGAATATCTCGAAGAAACTACCGACTGGGAGACTACCACGGAAGGCATGTCGACCTCTTTCGTCGTGGACGAGACCACGGAAGAAATCGAGGAGCTCGTCGTACCCACGACCCTCTGGATGACGACAGATGCGGTGACCTCATGTTCTCTGCTCTGTCAAGGAGGGGCGTGGCTTAATAACGTTGCTTGCATTTGCGAATGTGACGTAGGATACACTTACAACTATACGCAGACTTCATGCCTGAGTAAGTACGATCGTATCTACAGGGTTCGAATTAAAGTGTGAGGGTGGCTGGGTAAGGGGTAATTCGCAAGAGACCATTTATAGACAGTTATGTATAGACATTTTCACTCAAAATAAGCGAAAACATTTTAATACGAAATGAACCGACGATAACCGCAGTGGCGCCGCAGTGGCGCCGCAGTGGCGCCGCAGTGGCGCCGCTGTGGCGCCTTATTGGCTGCTGATACGTACTTAAATTGTTTGTTTCAGAGTGTGTGTACCCCTCAAACTAAATTGATTATATTGCAGTTTTCATGATGCGTCACTCCCATTCGATGTTTGGAAACTAGGATACTTGAGGTCATAACACACTGGCATAGTGATCTTCTGTATTGAGTCTTACGGTTCGGCACATATCACACAATGCGAATGATTCTTTTTCCCTTTCAAGTATGTGGATTCGAGACGCCCTGTAACGGGAGTGGTGTATTAGATGAAGACACTTGCGCGTGTTACTGCGCATCCGGTTACGAAGGACCTTCTTGTGAAGGTAAGTAACATATACTTTAAGCCGCATTTATAACACTCGACATGATCGATTCTTTTGCACGAAATTTTGTCGCATCGCGTGTAAATGCAAGGTGTTTGGCCATTCATTAATTGCATTTACACGCGAAGGCTCATTCGTTTGTTCAGCTGACCAGCACCACTTGGTTGCTTGGTTACGTTTGGTTTTGGTTACGTTTGGTTTTGGTTAAGTTTGGTTTTGGTAATGTTTTGATTAATTTATGGCTACATGTTGATTATTTGTATTTGTTGAAATATTTTGTCCATACATCAACCACTTTTGTCCATACATCAACCACTTTTGTCCACACATCAACCAATTTTGTCCACACATCAGCCAATTTTGTCCACACACCAACCAATTTTGTCCACACATCAACCAATTGTGTCCACACTTCAACCAATTGTGTCCACACTTCGACCAACTGTGTCCACACATCGACCGATTGTGTCCACACATCGACCGATTGTGTCCACACATCGACCGATTTTGTCCACACATCGACCGATTTTGTCCACACATCAACCGATTTTGTCCACACATCAACCGATTTTGTCCACACATCAACCGATTTTGTCCACACACCAACCGATTTTGTCCACACACCAACCGATTTTGTCCACACACCAACCGATTTTGTCCACACATCAACCAATTTTGTCCACACATCAACCAATTTTGTCCATGCACACATCAACCAATTTTGTCCACACATCAACCAACGGAGGCTACGAGTTTTGTCACATGTAACGTTCGATCACATTTGACGTTGTTATGGTATATGTTGAAATTGATTGGGATTGGTGGCTTAAGCATTGGACGTTGTTATGGTATCGGTTGATATCGTCGTTTAAGCATTGGACATGATATCACAGTTCATATAGATTATGCGGCCTCTTTGTTATAAATTCACAGAGATATGCGATGTACAGGATGCCAGCTGCTGGAAGGACTACGCCGCTCCTGATAGGACATTAGACGAACATATTTGTCCTGTCTACTGCCCTCGGTGTGGTAAGTAATAATATCGTACCAGAAACTCTTAGTGTAAATATCACAACTAGCTATAGTTATCTAAAGTGGATGGCCAAAATATTAACCGTCGCAAAGTAGTCCCCAACGTTTATGACAAGATGTCCTCTTGATGGCGTAGATTGTACACAGCCTGTAAGTACATATTCTGTGTAAAATATGACAATTTAAGGGGATTTCATTTGAAACCATTAAATCAATAATATACAGACACCAATAGGAGACACTTACATGATATGTGGTGTACAGTCCCAAACCCCCACCCTTACGGATGGTTATATGTAATTGACATCGCTATCCAAGGTTTCAGCTTTCATATATGGGGCATATCGTAAATAGTATGCATGGTAAGGTGTTAACTTCTAAGCGAGGTAATTGTTATGGCCTTTAAGTGTGTAAGTCGATGGCGCTATTTGCCCTTACGAATTAAGTGCGTACGTCGATGGCGCTATTTGGCCTTAGGAATTAAGTGTGTAAGTCGATGCCTCGATGGCGCTATTTTAAACATCTTTACATTATTACATTAAGATTTCTTGGGAGGCGTATATTTTTTTAATGCGCATGCGCGTTATACTGTAACGGGGATTGAATTCCCGCCAAAATTAATGAAACAAGCGTGAATTCCTGCTGCACTGAGCAGTTTGGTAGACTTTGTTGTTAACCCCCTTCCCCCGGTTGGATCAAAGTTGCTTTGCATAGACCAATATTGAACCGGGGGCGGATTTGTTTCATTTAATTTTGGCGGGGATTGTAGGCTATAGAATGTTAGTGTTGTTAGTGTTACTGAGCGTTAGGCAAGTTAATCAAACTTTGTTACAATTAATGGCAAAATTACCTTTCTTTCGTGAATATAGGACCTTCTGGTTATAAGCTCCCTTTTTTCAATCTGGGCACTGTCCATGATGAATACATCGTAAAGTTAGCGTTTTCTCAGTCTTGGTTATAATTAGTGTAGTGCGCGTGCGCGCTACAATGTTGGCATTATCTGCCAAGCAGACAGTACCTGCACGGCGACGTGTTGAGAAAGAACGTTGCATACTGGGTCCGTACTGGTTCAGATGTTGGGTACTAGCCGTGCAGTCGACTAAACTTACTTGATAACAGCCCTGCCCGGGGCTCCTTCACAGCTTCTTCTTGTGCACAATAAAAATTAGTCTCATTAGAAGACCTTATAATAGTCAAACCGGTCATTATTTTAGAGTAGCTTTCACTTGGTTCATGTAACTCTTTTTACAAGAAGACTGAAAAAAGAGTTTTTATTGGCAGTCAAATTGATAATAATGTCAAGCATTCAGGTGCAGATGGATTGACAATATGTAACCAGTTAATGAGGCTTGTGCGCATCACAACATTGTCCGTGCACATAATATAAAATAGTCTCGAAGATGTCAAGTTTTCCATTTAAGGCAGCTTGTTATTCATGAAAAAGTCTTACTTCTGGATGTAATATCAAAAGTGCATTCAGATACTTGCACGATCTACGATACAATTTAGTGCAAGTTTATGTCGAGTACATACTGCATTCTATACACTATGCACGGCCGGCCCGAGGTGCATAATTAGCAAGTTGTTACCTGTACCTATCCTCAGCATATTTTTCACCCCAAATTCAGTGTTACTTGGTTAAAATATTGTTGTTACGGTTGATAAATTTCGGTAATTTATGTACAGCAATTAAGCCCCAAACACTGTGTCACTGCTTACGTAACTGTCTAGCCCGAAGTTCCTAACTTTAGGCTTACTTAGTAGCTGAACGCTACTGTACGTACATTAGGCCTTCCAGTAATTGCCACGGCCTGGCCCGTTCAGTGGTTTGGTGTCACATTACAGTGTGACAAGCCGAAATTTTTCCTGAAAGCTTAACGTTAGACCTTAGTAATAGGCCTTGCATTTGCAATAACTTTTAGTCCTCGATTAGTAACGTTAAGCCTAGCCTAACTGTTCATTTCTAATAAAGCCTGCTATTATCATCATAACGTTGTGAGAACCATTCACGCAAGAATTACAGGAGACCATTTTCCCCTTGAGATTCCTATAGGGGAAAATTTCCCATAGATTTCCTATAGGGGAAAATTTCCCATAGATTTCCTATAGGGGAAAATTTCCCATAGATTACCTATAGGGGAAAATTTTCCATAGATTTCCTATAAGGGAAAATTTCCCATAGATGTCCTATAGGGGAAAATTTCCCATAGATTTCCTATGGGGGAAAATTTCCCATAGATTTCCTATAGGGAAAAATGCCTAAATACCTGTACAATTCCCACATCAAAATTTCCTATCTGAAATTTATGTTTTTTTTTTATAAGGGTATAAACCTGGATTATGTAAACTTCAATAATTTGAAAATGCCTAGCGTCAACAACTCTGAATTACCCAAATCTTGAACATCCAAACACTAAGTTATAATTAAGCTGCATCATCTGAATCTTCAACCATTTAAATGTCCATTTCCCAAAACCTCAATCACCCACACCTTGATGGACCTCAATCCTCTCTATAGATAATCATAATGGCCAGCACCTGATTAAAGATCACAGATTGTTCCATACCTTGTTTGGTAGACCCTTGGCCATTATCATGATTACATAATACAATTTGAACCCTGAATTAAAAACCTCAATCATCTCAATGTATATTTCCTTAATCAAAAACCTCAATCATTCACACCTTGATTATATAAACCTCAATAATTTATATTTAACTCATACTGACCAACACTATGTCAAAGGTCACAGATTGTTCCATACCTGATTCATCAGACTCTTGGCCAGTATCTGGTTGGCCAGGTTTTCATAATTCTTCTCCATGACCGTCCTCTCATCTTCCAGTTTCTTGAACTGGGACAAAGTGTCAGCCTTCTCCTAAAACAAAGAAACAAAGCGACAGCTGTAATCTTTAGTGTTCAAACAGTTATCGATATCGGAATCGGGCAGATTATTGCATAATCGGTATCGGTAAAAAAGAAGGGCATACCAGTTATTCTAGAGATTATTAGTTTAGATAACTTTTCCCACAATACCCAATACAACTACCATTTGAGCAAATTAATTTAGACATGA
>JAODFY010042089.1:0-12593 GCA_027580055.1 Paracaudina chilensis | reverse complement strand
AACTCCATGGATTGCCCTCGATTATTTGGGCCCACAATTATTTGTACCATTTGGGCCCAAACTTATAAATGTTATGTTTATAATTATCATTGTCATATACCCCTAAGCAAGGAACCATAGTGCCCTTGAGCTCTTGTTAAGATTTTTTCCAAATTCATACCTATGTACACCAACTTACATAGGCTATCATACCTATCAACTCAAAAAATAATATGTGAAGACTTGGGTAATATTAGGCAAAGAAATGAACTTGCCAATGCACTTGAATTATAATTTCAGCAGCTTGAATGATGAAAACATGACTTGTCCTTGACATATCAAATCATTTGTAAACAATTGTATCCATTTGTATGATAAAAAATAATGAATTTGTCATCACAAAGTTCTATTTATTATTTTTGTATAATTTTTATTCTCTTTAGTTGAAGCTCAAAGGAATGTTTCCAAGGATTTGTCACAGCTACAACCAAATCAAAAACGGTATGAACTTGACAGTTTCATTTATATGATTTTATGCTTGTAATACAATGATCAACTCATAATATATTATACATTTTAAAAGTTTGTACAGAAGTCCTTATGTTTTGGGCTCATCAGGGTGTTCCAGAATTTAAGATCAAAGGTCATTTAGGGGGCATTTAACTAGAAATGGGCTTAAAATTCTTCTCCCCAGTTATAAATCTATGTTAACAAAATGTTGCACATTATGATCATTGAGTAGTGGGGCATTTGTAGTGTTCCACTAATTGAGGTCAAAGGTCATATAAAGTGTATAAAGTCTTTCATGACTTTTAAATACATGCAATGATACAATGATGAAAATAGAAAATTTTAAGAAAATCATCCAATTATGACATCACAAATACTGCCAGAAGCTTTATTAAATTAATGTGCATGAGCCATTGCACCATTGGTGCTTTAGTTTAGGTCAATGCCTGAGGTAAACCCTGAAACATTTGTACACATATTTCATCTTCTACAATCAAATAAGTAATCATTGCATTTGGTAAAATGCTATAAAATATACTTTAAGTAAGTCAAATTGAATTTAGTTCCTACTTGGTATGTATGTACGTATGTATGTATGTGCCCCTTAATGAGTGCATTCACTTTGTTTTATGTGATGAATGTCAAAAATTATTTAATGCCAATAGTAAAAAGAATGAAAGCTTCATAAACATCCTAAGTCCCTTGAAATGATTACCTGAAATCTAGTAAACATTAACTAAGCCAAGGGGTTAACAGGGATCATTGAAAACCTTGTTAAACAGTCTAAGTTAACAGCACAACTTGGATGAAATGTTGAATGTGTAGTTTCCTAATAGTGAGTTCAAAATGTAATTGAATTTGATGAAGCTAAAAACAATTTATTCTTTTCCATATTATCAAATTTCAACAAGTTGGATTTAATTGCCCATATGAAGCTAATATATTCATTGTGTTTTTACAGAAGTTCATGTGATAGCTGCAACAGGTGTTCATATACCAGTTGTCCAAGTGCAGTCTTACAAGAGGTAACAATTAAAAATTTAAATTTATAAAATTATTCTAAAATTACACACCAATACTAGTTTAAAGATTATTTTCAAAACAATGAACAAAATTTTCCTCACCAAAGGCAAAAGGAACCTATGCGTCCTCAATGGCGTGTTTGCCACACCTTGCTTGTAATCATCATGTCTCAATATACAAAACTGAAAACCCTATAAACACGATAACTCAATAAGCCAAACATCTGTGAAGTCCATATTTGGCATGTTGGTTTGCAAAAGACACCTGGCATCAACACCAGGCAATGCACCGAAAACCTTTAAAACAAAACAAGGCAACAAGCTTAAGATAAACATCTTTGAACCCATGTTTGGCATTAGGTTTGTCATAGTGAGTACAAAAATCATGTTGTTTTGGTAGAGGGTCAATGGCCATCAAAGTATGTGTCATTTGTGTTAGTGAATTAATATTTTTTGGTGAGGTTTCAAAGGTCATTTGAAGTGAACATATACAAAACAGAAAAGCCTTATAAACATGATAGCTCAATTAAAGCAAGAATCAGGGTTTGAGTATGGGAATTGTCCTTCTTTCACCAAAAGGAGATTTTGCCATTCGTTACCCTTGTTAGTTATGATTAGAAGCCACCGTACATCACCCTATTCAGGAAGAAATTAGGCCATATCATTGTATGAGTGTTACATTTTGTCGTTGAACTTTTTTGTAGAATTAGAATACTATGGTGGCATATATTATATATATTTTTGATTATGAATCTTTCATACGTGCATCGTCACACTATATATGCATTATGATGTAGTATAATGATGACAAAATTGTTACCAATAAACCCTGATTATTTAAGTAAAATAATGTAAAGACAATGGCAAATGTTGGAATTTATAATACTGGTACTGAGGAATGACAGCACATGTATTTGTGCTCTTGACCATTTGGGGGTTTGGGGCAATTTTTCCATGAAAATTATCATGATCTTGATTGTGTCCAATATAACTTGTCTCTATATTAAGTGGATAAAGGCACCAGCAATGAGTGACTTTCAGACTGATGAGATATGAAGAAAGTACTGAAAGTAGTACCAGTCAATTGTTTTATTGCTATTTTATGCTTTTAGGTCCTTCTTCTGGATGATGTTCTTAATAGACACCACTCATCACCTGGTAAGTTTATTATAATAATTTCATTTCCTACAGCAAGCATATTAAGCTTCAGGTTTCTGGACAAAAAAAAGAAAGTTCTACAGCGTCACATTAACTTTTTTTCTAAATCTTTTTTTTTTATTCCAATACTGAAGGCTGGCTTAGGATCCTTTGCAGTCAAGTTGGTGTTGCATGTGTGTGTGTTTGTGTACATGTGTGACATTTGAGCTTTTAAACACTATATCTCAAGAAGGAGAATTTGGAATGATATCATGCTTGGTATATATGTTGGCCATAATGAGTACTATTGTCTTAGGTCATCATATCATAGATATTAATTAAGAGAGGGGCTTAAAGTAAAATTCTTAAAATGTCACTATCTTTGCAACAGTATGTCCAATATGCTTCATACTTGGTATGGTGATGTAAGTTGATGGTCATATTATTTTTGGTAGGAGTCAAAGGTCATCTGAGGTCACCAGAGGTCAAATATTAAAACCTATTTTAAACACTGTAACCTAACAGTGTTAACTATTGAGTTTATACTTTGTATATATTACTCATAGCAAAAAATATCTTTGCAACTGTCTGATCACCTTCATACATGGTATGGTGATGTTTAAATGATGTGTGGTACATTCTCACATGACAATGAAATTTCATGAGTGCAATTGTATGTCTGATCAGCTTCATTCTTGGAACAGAATCATTTGTCTGTCAATAAGTACATATTGATATTACAATGATATTTTCTAAGGTTAATAAAATCTCAATGGCATCATAACCACTAAACCTTTTAGTTTTCTGGTTTCTTTTACCAGTGGAAATCCAGTAAAATGTGACCATAACCATATGCAACATGAACTTTGATGAGGTAAAAATATGAATAATACTGGGTCCAATGTCACTGCATTTGTGCTGGCATATCAAAATAATTTTAAACATTAAATATCATTGCAACATTAACACTAGTATTTGTTTGGGTTACCAAGGCTGGCACTTGTTTCCTTTGTTAATTTTGTCATTATTTTGGTGTCAATTTATTTGGTGCATCTTAATAATACTTTTATGACTTGTTTTGTGAGTTTATACTTTCAACAACAGGTTACCATGTAGGAACTTCGTCAAAGAGAAGAAAGCTTGGTGCTGGGTTTATAGAGAGCTTTTATTACAGTGTAAGTACTGCGCAGTACAACCCTGATGTCTATATTGGTCCTCCCGGTATTGATAAGAAATAAAGGCCCATTCTCTGTTTTATAATTTGGTGTGTTTATTTGACACAGGGAGATATTGGCAGGGCCACTACAAAGTTTGAAAACAGCCAAGTTTTGTTTCTATTTTGGTTTCAAGGCCACAGGCAATCATCAGAACCTTTACAGTGAAGGTGACATGTCTGTGTGTGATGTGATGGCATGCTCGTAAACATAATATCACAACAACAACATTTTGGATCAATGGCATATGTTACAAGTAGATGCCCTATGATGAGCAGATGTGCCCTATTATTTTTGTCGTCCATGAC
Organism: Paracaudina chilensis; assembly: GCA_027580055.1. NCBI lineage: Eukaryota > Metazoa > Echinodermata > Holothuroidea > Molpadida > Caudinidae > Paracaudina > Paracaudina chilensis. The sequence goes on along the minus strand of JAODFY010042089.1, from coordinate 8,423 downwards.
ATGAATATTAATGAGTGGGCGGTTAAATTTCTTAAAATGCCAATATCTTTGCAACAGTATGTCTCATCTGCTTCTTGATATAGTGATGTAAGTTGATGAGTGGTATATTGTCACATGACAATGAAATTTAATCTAATTAATGAGTTGGCAGGGCTTAATGTTTAAAGTGCTCAAAATAGCTGGTAAAATAGATTGACAATGACATATAGGATCAATGTCATAATGGACTAGTACATGCAAATGCACCAATACTAATGAGCCTGCAGAGCTTACAAAATGTCATTAAACTTTGCAACCTTACATCCTATCGACTATGTGTGTGTGTGTGTGTGTGTGATGTGAAGGCATGCTCATTATATCAATAAATGTCATGTGAAACATGTCTCCCATGATGAGTAGATGTGCCCTATTGTTTTTGTTGTCCATGACCGGAATATTAATGAGTAGGCTTGACTTAAAATTCTAAAAATATAAATATATTTGCAAAGGTATGTCATATCAGCCTCATACTTGGTCTGTTGATTTAATTAATATTGGTACATTATCAAATGACAATGAGATTTCATCTAATTTATATCCATGAGTGGGCAGAGCTTAATGCTAAATTGATCAAAATAGCTTGTAAACACAGAATCTTAGAAACAATTGAACTGATTGAATTACTGTCATATTGAACTGTTGGATGCTCCATGATTAGAAGATGTTCCTTGTTGTTTTTGTTGTCCATATTATGAATATTAATGAACAATTGAACAATTAAATTCTTAAAATGACAATATTTTCACAACTATGTTTGATCACATTCATACTTGGTATGGTATGTTAGATGATGAGAGGGACATTGTACCTTGAAAATGAAAATTTCATTATAATTCATGAGTGCAACTGTATCAGCTTCATTCTTTGTGCATTTGTCTCTGTCAGTAAGCTCATATTACAATTCAATTTCTGACGGAGGTTAATAAAATCTCATCAACGGCATCGGAACCACCTAACCTTTTGGTTGTAGGTCATTTCACATATTTGTTTAATTTGTTGAGCATTGGAACCCGTACTATACATAGATGTGATCTGATTTATTCATAGTTGAAGAATTAATGTAATCAGGGTGGCATGTGTATGAGTTAGGGTTAATAACAATACCAGGGGTTCTTGAAATTATTTTGGGTTTTGGGGATTTTGGGTGCAAATTAATTAGGCTAATTTGCATAATTCTCTAGAACTGTGTGGCCTATGATGACACAATATGGTAGGGAGTAGTAAGGGCTGGGGCCAGTGAACTTCAAACTGATTAGAATGTAGGTGCAAAATATGCTAATTATCATAATTGATACATGTAACATTTTTCCAACCACACCAAATAAACTATAAATTTCCCAACAATTCATATTCTCACCTTAAATGTATCATTCTACTTTAATCCTGCCCTGGTTTGATCCCATAGCATATATAGTGTGGATTGTAATGTACGTATTTACATTCATTTGTGCAATATGTTATTCAATGATGGGTAGAAGCACATAATCTGATCTCAATTAGAGCATGCTGTGATGTACACTTGCAGAAGGTAAATGGAATCAATATAACAAGGGTGACATGTTTATGTGTGCATTTGCATGTGTGTGAAGCCTTATCCTTTATCGACTTAACTCTCTGGTAGTTGGTAGTCAAACTAGCTAGAGAATGCAACCCTTTTCAGGGTAAGCCCCCTCCAAAAATTAATAAAACTTGTGGGTTGCTAAATGTAACAGATCATCAGAAAATACCAGCAACATTCATTTGGGCTTAAAATTACTGGTTCATCATTAATTCCATGTGGTTAAAAACATTTTTCTGCAAACATAAAAAACAGCAGGTAAATAAAAGTTTAATGCTTCCTGGATCATTTTACATAGAGGGTTATTTAAGTAAGATTGCCATAGCCATATATATATGGCTCTGAGGGTTGCCAGGTCACTCCAAAGAGAAATGTGCCAAAAGAGGGAAAACATAGGTCAGCCATAAGGAGTAATGTCAATAATGAGTAAATTGATTCCTATTTATGAGAATGTCCCTTTATGAATGCCCATATGTATTGTTTTTGGTGACCATGACTTGAATATTAATGAATGGGTGGGGCTTAATGTAAAAAACTTCAGATGTCCATATCTTAGAAACTGTAAAAAACTTCAGATGTCCATATCTTAGAAACTAGAAATTTCTCACCCATGTTATGTCAAATAAAATTACTTTAATAAAAGTAATTTTCAGTCAAAAGTCATTTGAGGTCAGGATTTGTCAGAATTTAAAATCTTGTATTAACTGACAGGCTATTAAGGGAGGCTTTGGCTAATAAAAAGTGCTGAATAATGTTTCATCAGGCTAAATTAACAGGGGAAGTATGGCAAATTTAGTTATGCAAGCTGTCCAAAGTGTGTAGATGTGAATCATCTTTAAAAGATGTCATTTGAAATCAACACAGATCAATCACTGAAAATGTTTCAAATGGGTTCCCTTAATAGGGATACATGCTTGGTATACATAGGTCTGTTAAAGTGAGTGGCACTTAATTTGTGATTTTACCAGAGATCAAATTCATTGCAATAGGTCAATCACAGGATAGAGCCTTGCATTAAGGTTAATCCAGTGTGGTAATGTCAGTTGCCTCTTGCAATTGCATGTAGGTGTCCACATTGAGCATGGGAACCTAAACTATATCCTTTTGATTTCAACAAAATTCTCAGAAATTTCATTTGTGGAAGCAAAGGATCACAAAACTACTTGGTTTGCTGGTTTAAGCCATGAACCTTTTTTATTCCTGGCAAGGAATCAATGCATTCATGACTGTGTGTCTGTGACAGCTTGTAATTATGCTTCCTCATTGAAGTGAATCTCATACTTCATGTATGGTTTGGCCATAATGAGTAGATGAACCAATTCATTTTACAAAATGTCAAAGGAAAAATACTGAAAACCTTGTAAGCAGGCTATTGGATCAATGAGGGAAACAATAAACCTCATCTGGGTCTGTAAAATGTCCATAATGTGTTGGTGAACCATATTCATTTTGTAAGACGTCAAAGGCCAGTTTGAATGAGTGGAAGCTAAGCAACTGTCACTTTGTTTGAAATTCAATATTTTTTTTCAAAATGAAGCACTTGTATTACCATGTTAATAGATGGGTAATAATTAACAATGTCACTATATATTCAACTTTAAAAGCCAGGAATCACAATGCCATTGACTTCCATGCTTTCATCCCTATATCTCACATCTATGTTTGGTCTTATATAGCCTGCAGATGAACAAGCAGTTCCACCATCAGATATTCCTTCCAGAACAGAGGCAGCAGATTTTGAATGCAAATTTCCATCTATCCAAAATAAATCCAGTCTGACAGAGGAAAACCTCCCAGTAAAGGTCACTACTCCCTTACCTATCACTCAACATAGTCAACACATAGTACATTTATCCAAACCAGAGAAGCTTACAAATATGCCAGTTGGAAGGAAAGGGGAAAATAAGGAAATTCCAAATGTGATGTCACATTTCTCTCAAGCTGTTCAACAGAGAGTATTGGAAAGTATTTCATTATACACCCCAAACAAACTATCACAGAAGACTAGAAGTGATCTATTGTTTGATGGGAGAAATAATCAAAGCTGTAAAGAAAGCCAAAACAAGCTTAGTAAGTCCCCTTTATTCAAGAGTATTTCCTCATATAATTCCAAACAGCATCCAAAGATATCCACAGCTGTAAATGATCTACAACATGAATGGCAGAATGACAACCAAAGCTATAAAAGAAGCAAGTCTATAATTAGGATGTCACTTTTACCTGAACTTGTTCAGCAAAGCAATCTGAAAGGTCTACCTTTATCCAGACCAGGGAAACCAAAGATGTTAATTGACATTGATACAAGAGGATTAACCCAAGTTAAGCAAAATGAATTGAGTACTGTTGTAAATTGCAAGGAGAATGATAAGCAGGAATGCAAAACTCCACCAAAGCAGGACAATCTTGCAACTTCCCCTTTCTCTCAAGATGTTCAACAGAGGGCCCTGGAGAGTGTTTCCTTGTTCACCCCCAAGAAGCTGAAGGTGAAAGTAGATGAATACTGCCCTGAACAAGGTGGAATACAGCATATGAAGACAAACAAATGTAAACAGATCAATAGACCTGAATCAAGATATAAGGACCGATCTGCTTTCAAGTCTACAGTGAATCACAATCATGAAGAAAATGTTGTAATTGAAACTAAAATATCACCAAGGCATCATCTTTCTCACAAAGAGGGCACCGAGTCAACATTGGGCACAGTAAGTCAAGACAGAAAAAGTTCATTGCCAGGGGAAGCTCTTTGGTATGGACAAGATGTTTCTGAGACAACAGTAATTGGTGAAAGTGTTAGTCACACTAGCTCATGTTGTGTTATTAATGATAGGTCTTCATTGAAAAATGTCCTTCCTCAAGTAAGAGACGGAACTGGATGTGGGTTAGTTCTGGATCACCATTTGAGTAAAGAACATGATGACAAAGAGACCCAATGCCAGATTAGCCCTTTTCAGCCATGTGTAAATCAGCAATGTAAAGACAGAGAGCCAAGGTATGAGAAAAGGGAATTTGGGACACAAACAGACATTTTATCTTGTGAGGTTGGAGTTCAGTGGGAAAGCCAAGGAGGAATGAAACCAAGTAAAATATCAATGAAAGAATCATTTACACCTTCCCCACCTGATAATAATGGTAAAGATTCAATTAGTAAATGTGGTGAAAATGTGGTTGAGTGCATTTCACAGTCACAACCAAACAGAGGTGGTTGCATAGCTGCAATGAATATAGACCTGAACAGCTCAGCCAGTGTGACTTATGATGAAGCAATTAATCCCAGCATTGTACCACCTGCTGATTCCAATTCATCCCTAAAAATAGACAAATGTTGCATTAAATCTAAGGAAGTTGCTTGTGATCAGCATACAGATTCACCACCATTTCCAAATGTAACTATGAAAAGTGCATCAGTTAGTGAACTAGAGTTGAACATCAGTGGCAATATTCCCAGTGGAAGCAGTCACAACCTGCAGAAAAATAACTACAGAAATGATGAGTGTACTGGAGGTGGGAATGTAGAGTCATTTTATGAAAACAGTGTATCACAGGAAAGTGGTGAATTGTCTGATTCAATTAATTTGTTGACCCAGTCTAGTTATTCTGATATGTATGACTCATGTGCATCATCCCCCCTTGCCTAAAATTGTTATTTAAGTGATATTTAGTGAAGTTAAGAAGGTGCTTATATCATGAAGACATTCAGATGGGTTTGGCCAGTCTTGTCAAAACTCAGATTTTTCACTTCCAACATTTGAATTTTATTGGCTTTTCTGAAAAAGTAACTGGGACACCTTACCCTAGGATGTGATCCCTAGTTGTAAATTCCATAGGTTGGCCATTTGGTTTTTGTTTTTTATAAGTGATATGGTTCCTTAAATATAAAGGAATGCAAGTTTTCCAAATTAATGTCCAAGCATACATTCTGATGTATAACAGGACTTTATTGAAATAAATGCATATGCCTAAATATTTTTAGTTTCATGCATGGGCAGCAATTAATGCTAAATTGCTGAAAATCACTTATAAACATCAGAAACCTCACAATCAACATAACTAGTAGATGCACAATGATGAGTGGTCCCATATTTTTGGTATCCATATCTTGAACAAGGTATGTCTGATCAACTTTGTACTTAGATGGTTGTTTCAATGATGATAGTTACATTTCATGACAATAATATTACATTTCATTAATGTTCATGGCTGGGTGGGGCTTTATAACAAAACACTAAAAAAACTCATGTTGAATCAGAGTTAGACAGGTAGATGTCTTATGATAAGTAGTTTATTATTTTTGATACCCATGTCATATACATTAAAGCAATAATCAGGGTTTATTTTTTAATGATTTTGTCATGATGCCACATCATCATGCATATATAATGTGACAATGTGTGAAAGATCCATAGTTTGCAAAAAGACGAATAATGTATATACTGCCCCAATATGATATCAAGGCTGTAGGCCTATTTATGTGCCTATAGTTTGGCAACAAAATGCAACACTCACACAGTTATGGCCTAATTTCTTTGCAAAAAAAGGGCAATTTATGGTGTGAAAGATCCAGGGAGACTTTTAATCATAACTGACAAGGTAAACAAATGGAAAAATCTCCTTTTGGTGACAGAAGGGTAATTCCCATGCCTCAAATCATGATTATTGCTTTAATGGGTAGATATGACTCAATGTAAAATGAAAACATCAAATTCATAAAGAAGGTTGGCTTAATTACTCAATCTCTGAAGTTGTAATACTCAGAATCAGTATGTTGTTAGTTGTGTGCGATGTTGTGTGCCATTTCATAGTTTGATGTGTGCCATGATTTGCTAGATTGTTTATGTCTCATGTTTTGTCCTTTTCAAGCTATTTGCATTAGGGCCTCCAAGGGTACCCTTTTTGAGTTTGTAGTTTTCCTCCATTCTATATATTGTGTTATAAGGAATTTATGATGGATTTAATTCCATTGGCACTTGCAATAACAAGCTTATGAAACTATAGAACTGTAAGCCAACAAAGAAATATATAAAATACATATTTACATACCTATGGAAATGACCTTTCAAAAAAAGTTGAAGATCTATGATTATAGGAAAGTAATTCTCATAACAAATAATATATTCTTATCAAAAAGTAATTTAACTTAAAATTGAAGACAAATGTTAAGCACTGTTAATGTTCAAATTTTCTTAAGTATTCAAAACCAGAAAATTTAAGTTTCCTCAACAAAATAATTGCTTGAATGAAACACCGATTAAAATCAATACATGAGCTCTCAGAAAGTCTTGGCTCAACAGATCATCCATTATTGTCTCACTTTGTTTTATTAGTTACAAACTTACGATGACAAGGCTGAATAACTTTTGCAATCAAGTTGGTTGAGTGTGCATGTGATGTGACCACATGTTCATAAACACAATATCACAACAATGGCATGTTGGATGAATGAATGTGTTACAGATAGATTCCCCACAATGAGTAGATGTGCCCTATTGTTTGTTTTTTTATTCCTTGCCAAAGGAATCTATGCAGTCAAGCAGCGTCAGCCATAATCGTGTTATCTCAATAACGCCAACTTTCACGAATGTCTTACTTGGCATGTAGCTTTCCCACGTTGAGTACAAAAGCTTATTGTTTTTGGTGCTGTTCCAAGGTTGTTTGAGGTCAACAGAGGTCAAAGAGCTAAAACCTTGTAATCGCAATAACTGGAGAACGCAGGTGTCTACAGAGATCATATTTGACTTGTCGGTTGCCCATATTGAGTGCAAGAACCCTATTGTTTATGGTGTTGTTTGAGGTCAACAGAAGTCAAACTGTAAACCTTGTAATCGCAATAACTGGAGAACGGAAGTGTCTACAGAGGTCATGTGACTTGTATGTTGCCCATATTAGGTACAAGAGCACTATTGTTTTTGATGCCCTTTCAAGATTGTTTGAGGTCAACAAGAGGTCAAACAGTGTAAACCTTGTAATTGCAATAACTGGAGAACGGAAGTGTCTACAGAGGTCATGTGTGACTCATCTGCTTCATCTGCTTGGTCACTTGTAGCACTGGGTCTAAACATATTTCTAATTTTCCCTTCACACATCACAGCCACGCACTAAACATGGTGCAACCGTGCAAAAGTGCCCTTTATAAGGAGCTGCCCCCGCCGCTTAAAAAAAGTCTGGTGCCCCTGAGGTTTTGTGATTCCTTGCTTCCTCAAATTGTTCAATTAAATTTGACTCCATTCAAAGATGATATATTGTTTGTAGTTCCTCATACTATGGGAAGAAAACCTACATACAGATAAAAATGGACTTAACCTAACTGAAGTACAAATAAGGCTGCTATGCTTGACTTCTAAAATCCTGAAATGAATTATCCTGAAATAAATTCCCCCTCTTTAAAATTACCACGGTCCACTTACTCATTATAAGAGACATTTATACCAAACAAACATGATTCCTTTTACGTTAAAGTGATTAACCGGGTTTTCAGCATTTGACCCATGCCAAGCTCGAATTACCTTTGACCTCTTTTAAAATCAAGAAGGTTGATCTACTCAGTACTCAAATAACATGTTTCGAACTGTACCGTTAGCCCGATTTCAAAATTTGACACCTGACACATGTTGACCTATAATGACCTTATTTTATAATAAACAGCTTGGGTTCATGTACTAAATATGGCTAACCTTTATATACCCACTATGAGTTTCATCCAAGTTTCCACTATTGGGTTAGCTTCATAGGCGTACGAGGCGGGGGGCAGGGGGGGGGGGCACTCGCCCTCCCAGTTCGGGCAAAAACAGTTGATCCATTCGGGCAAAATGAGACAGCCAAAATGAATAAA
>JAODFY010041978.1:0-12595 GCA_027580055.1 Paracaudina chilensis | reverse complement strand
AGAAACTTGGCAAAGTTATGTAGCTTTTAAATTGAATAGCCTAATGTGAAGAGACAAAATAATTTTTCAATGCTATTATATATTTCGTTCTCAAAATGTATATTTAGTTTGCATCAATATATGCTAGTTATTGACCCAATGAAATATGTTGACTATATGTGCCAAGTGAATCCAAAGCAGTTTGATAATGTGTCCCCTGATGACCTTCCAAAATTTCAATGCTATAAATGTTGACCATATGTACCAAGTTTCATGTGAATCAAACAATGTTTAGTTGTTTTTTAAAGTAATCCGCCATTCGTTTTTTTAGATATATCCGAAAAACCATAAAAAACGTGACGCACACATACGCTCGCTCGCTCGCACGCACGCACGCACCCACACACACACAAACACAAACAAATTTTACACACACGGACAGTGTATCCCCTTACTGGACCCCCTGGTACCCATAGACACTTCAGGGTACCCCTTGACACACACTATTGTGTGATTTTTCGGTAATATCTCAAAATCCAAATGGAGGATTGCTTTCTAATTTTGGGTAGAGGTAAAATGTGACAAAATCTTACCTTGTATAAAAACTAGATCAATATGATGATTTCGTATGGATAAAAAAAAGTTATTACCTTTGTGTGTGTGTGTGTGCGCGCGCGTGTGTGTGTCCATGGCGTCAACCGAGGACGCACGCATAAATACACACTATCCAATCGATTTCACCCTTTTTTTTAGCTCCCTAATCTTAAATTGCCAGGCGGATATGCGTTTGCACGTAACGTCCACGGGTCCCGGTGTAACCACCACGGTTCCCTTTGTGAAAATCACACCCACGTCTACAATTCGGTTGATATATGTTGATAGAAAAAAATATTAGTCCCGTATCTATTGTTGAAGCACTTCATAGGCTATCAGTATAACAGTCACAACGTTAATCTATTATCGTCCACGGTATAAGGATGGTAAAAATAGTGGTCCTCGTCCTATGAATGGCGGATTACTTTCACATTTGATGGAGTCGTAAAAAGTTACATTTGAACAAATCTAGATCAATATGATGATGAAAATACAGTTATTTAGACATAAACCAAACATCGTAACTTCATTTTTGGGGAAATTTATCTTTTTGGTCAATTTGGGGACAAAAAAGAGCTGAGCTACAAAACCGTATTAATTTCCGATTAATCTCGTACGTAGAAAAAAAACTGTAAATCTTGAACACTTTTATTGAAATTGGTAAATTTTGGGTAAAAATATATTATTGAGCATAACTATATAACTGTATGAACCGTATTCACAAACTTGACCAAAATTCACAAAATTTTAAACTAAATTATCAGAAATTTGAAAGTCATAAGCGGTCAATTGAGTTCAAATTACTAAAAATTGTTTGATTCACATGAAACTTGGTACATATGTTCAACATTTAGCAGTGGAAACTCGGAATATTCATTTGAGGTCACATTATCAAAGTGCTTTGGATTCATATGTAACTTGGCACATATAGTCAACATATTTCATTGAGTCAATAACTAGCATATATTGATGTAAGCTAAATATATATATTTTGAGAAATAAATATAGCATTGATAAATTATTTTGTCTCTTCACATTAGGCTATTCAATTTAGTAAAAGCTACATAACTTTGCCAAGTTTCTACACTTTAATTTTATGATCGGGGATGTGTCAAGACGGGACATTGCGAAGAGATCAGCAACTGCATGTATTGCCCTCTTGTTAAATTATTGTAGTTTTGTTGGTGCTGTTTATGTTATCTTTGTTGTTGGTCGTGTTGTTGTTATCTTTGTTATGGTTCACTATGTTATTGTCTTTAATCGTTTATGTTCACGTCACTTAGTTTATCGCGTGGTTGCTTTTAATTTCGTTAGGGTTTGTATTTTTCTGTTGTTATCTTTTGTGTTATTCTTTATGCTATTCTAATAATTGTTGTTCCTGTTCAGTTCTTTCTGTGTGTTTATTGCTAGCTGTTTTTCGTTTTGTTATTTTTGTTTTCTTCTTACTTTTGTTTTCTTTTAGCTGTGTCCTTTTTTTCATAGATATAATAGTGAGCCCTTAATTAATATTTACTACATTTATTATTCTCTGTCTCAGTAAATATTATGCAGATAACACAAGACGAGTTCTCTACAAGGTGAAACAATATGATCCTTTAAAAGACTCCAGCGATATGACAGCAGATGACTGGATTAAAATAGCGAATGATATAAACGAATCTTATAATGAATACATGGGTTTCGTGGTTCTTCATGGAACTGACACAATGGCTTATACAGCAGCGGCCCTTTCCTTTATGTTGGAGAATCTCTACAAACCAGTTATCCTAACAGAATCTTACCTCCCTGTAGAGAGTAAATGGGAGAAACACTTCATCATGGCTTTGAAACTCGCTGGTTCTGGAGCTTATAATATCAGTGAGGTCAGTAATGTGTTAGTATTAGGCTATTTCAAAATTTTGGAACACGCTAACTGGAAATAGTATAATCATTGTACATACATAAGCAAAACAAAACAATCAGTACATCATTCATTTGTTAGAATTGCGTAGTAACAACTAAAAATGATATTCATGTCGCGTTAATTTCTGATAAGTAATCCCTTACGGCAAATAGGTACGTGTGTTAAATACGTGTGTTAATTAGTATGTTAAGTATTTATAAGTAATGCATTATGTTGTACAAGCTGTTATTATTCTGTTACCAATGTAATGTAAATTTCGCCTGGACCAAGGTTTAGAACCACTACGATAAATTTTCTGGAATGCAAAATGTATAAGCAGGATATCCTAAAACGACATCATTAACATATCAATAAGATATGCATGAATACTCCCCATTATTGGAAGGATATAATACTTTGCTTCTTGCTTCACAGAGGCCATACAACGTTTGCACTGGACAATTGTCCAACAGTTCCTATTTTCTTCCATCCATACGCAAATCTGATCATTATAAAACCTTACACATATAATTATGGCGACGTACAAGTCATGCAAGCAGTGGTTAGATATGTATATATGTTGTCACATAATGTTAATTAAGAGAGGTCTCTAATGGAAGTGAGAAATAAATGTGCTCGCAATATTCCATGATGTCAAATGGACTCGGAGTATAATATTATGCAAACCTATTTGTAGGGCCATTCTTGCTTCTTTATTTGAATTTATATGCACCCTGGGGGTAACTTAGCAATACAAATCTTGATCAAGATAGTCCGTATGATCTTCAAATCACAAGCGTATATAACTCAGTTGTAAAGTTTGAGTAGAAGCACCATAATCGAATTCCAATTTAATTTGAATTAAATTTCAGGCAATCCCTTTTTTTTTTAATTATTTTTGCAGGTTGCTGTGTATTGGGACGGCACACTGTTTCGAGGTAACAGAGTAACGAATATTTCCTCCAATGATAATGTCTTTTTCAGTTCGCCGAATGATGTGCCAATGCTGTCTTTTATTGATGGCGAGCTAAATGGTAAGTAGTTGTTTGAAATATTGCAGTACACACATATAATATAGTACATAAGCAAAAACGACATCAATAACAACGTGTTAGCCACATTCTTAAAACATTCTTGGATGGATGATTCTGCTATATGCTAAAGTACTAAACGTCCTCTTGAGCAATTCGCCTATTTGATTAAACACTGGTGCCTATCACTATATCCATGGCACCCATAATATATTCCACAACCGAATTCAAATTAACTGAATAAGGAAATATTGAAAATGAAAGGCAAATGTAATTTCCTGACTAATCAATCCCATATGAAACAAATCTGATGCTTAATCTTCAAATCCATGTCTATGTGAAATGATTTTAGTCCACAGAATACTACTGCAGTATAAAAATAATTTTTTTTTTTTTTTAAATCACATTGACATGACTACGGTGGTAATCTTCGAAAAGAAATTCTGATACTGTATTACTTTCTAAATACAAATTAAGAAAATGTAGAAGGGCACGAAGAAACATTTAGGCAAAAATGCTTCACTCAAACAGTGGGGTTTATGCCTAGATTAAACAAACAATTTGGTTAAATGGGAACTCTAGTTATTGAGTATATATTATATCTTGGTTCTACTCGACATCTTCCCCCGGGACAATTCCCCCGGGACAATTCTCCCCGCGACAACTCCTCCCGCGACAATCCCCTCGGATATTGCCACTTCTTCCTCGGGGGAAATGTCTGGATGGGAAATGTCCGAGGGGACAATGTGTGGGGCTGATGAGTTGTTTGTCCACGATTATCATTTACCCCAATATTTGTCACAAATAATTCTATCCAGTTTTTGTTTTAACAGTGTAGTTATATCTTCACATATTTTCCAGAGAATAACTTACCCCCGCCCCGAAGACGAGCCAAACTTCGTGTACATACAAATCTGAATAAAAAAGTTGCGATATTGATGCTCTATCCGGGAATAAAACCTTACCATGTAAGTACCATAGGTTTAGCCAAAAGGTACCAAAACACAATGCCTTCCAGGTAGAACCATTCTTTAAACATATGAATTATATTAGCATTATAATACTGATACTGTTTAGCATCATAATAAGTAAAATTTAGTATAGACAATATGTCGGCAAAATTGGAATAAGACACCAATATATATGACAATTATTTGACTGGTATTAAATCAAAATGATTCGTACTAGTGATTTTTCCAGATTAAAACTACACTGGCTGGTATGGACGGAGTTATCTTGCTATCGTATGGTACAGGTAACTGTCCTTCAAACAATCCAGAATTACTAGCTGAGATACGCGGCGCATGTAAAGAAACTATAATTGTGAACTGTACACAGTGTCAACGAGGTGGGGTGAAAGCGACTTATGCAACCGGAATGGTAAGTAGCAAGATATTGGAACACCGGACAGGATCGAGAGTTAAATAAATATCCATTTGTTTAATTTTAATTAGAAACGATTCATATATGTATTACCTGATGTACAACGATTTAAGCAAATCTACATGTGTATGTGTATTAATATTAATTTAACCAACGTTTTACCTTCTCTTGATAATGTTTTTTTTTTTGGTGAACCAATCATTTTACAACCGATCGATCTTTTTACAGTTGTTTGTTATATCAAACATGTAAACATGTCTAGTGTAATGTCATACTTAACGAAATCAAGATATGAATGTATTCCCCAGAATTTACAGACGGCAGGAGTAATCCCAGGGGCGGATATGACGACAGAGGCGGCATTTGCAAAACTGATGTTTATTCTTGGCAAAGATGATTTATCTATTGAAGAAAAAAAGAAAATGATTACAGAAAACCTAAGAGGTGAATTGACTACATCTTAGTTCATCCAAGATGTTATATGTGCTTGGCGGTTAATCTTGTTTCATTAAAAATGGAAAGTGGAAAAAGTAAAAGTGGAAAGGAATGGGTATGGCAGAACACATGAGGACTAAAAGACATTCACGATGACTATAAAATTCATGATTTTCTGTAAATCTCTGTATGGTATGTACATGGTAATACATTAAATGTGGATTCATAGCATCATCTATATTGCACGTATGAAAGCATGTTCATATAATGCCTATAATTGGCATATTAACTATATACAAAGGCTTCTCGTCCCATTTAAAAAATTGTGAAGCCTCCCCCAAGAAAATCGTTACGCCTTCTAGTGGCGAATCCAAGGAAGGGGAACCTGTGGTTGCCCGTTTTGTCCCCCATCCAATTTTGGCGTTCCCGTGTTCTACAAGTTTCCACTACTCTGTGGCGATGATGGACATGGGATCCGGTATAGGCCTAGGTTCTGCGGACGTCGATCTTGAATATATTTTATGCATTGGCGCACCCCCAAAGTGTTTTTTTAAATCGCTAAAAAGGCGTTTGAGGTATATTTTTTGTAGGGGTTGGGTGAGGTGTGTTTCATAGACCATAACAATCAGGAATATATAACTACAGAAATAATCAATTTACATATTTCTTTTAATATTTCTTTTGGATGCAATTTTATTAATTTTGTTATAGATACACTTAACTTTTGCGGTGATGGCCGCCAATTGCATTTAAAATATGTACATGTAATATACGTAATTATATGTAAATATGTAAATCTACTATAACCATTATTTTACACTTTCTTGTCTCACAATGTTGAATATAGCGAAACTTAAACTTAGTTTGTAAATACTTAAAATTTCTTTATATATTTTTAATAATAACAATGGAATATCTGGTTGCATTGTTTTTACAAAATTGTTCTCTCTACACGTCCAGTTAATTAAAGCTATTGACATTCTATAATGACATGCTTCCCAAATCCAACGAATTTAATTAATTTACACACATCATCAGATAAGTTTAACATATGTGTCGACGGTTGTTCCTTTTTACGAGAGTTTAATGTTTGTATTGAAAGCACTAGAAAATAATGTGGCATTTTATTACGATTTATACGTTTTTGTATTTATCATTGAAATGTTGTCAAATTATATTTTATTATAAGATATATTATAAGAAATGCTGGAATATATGTGTTATTGTAATCTGATTCATAAAACAAGATCGATTAAGGATGTGTCATATCATTTCATACAATTACTACCATTCACACCATTTGTTATATGAAGTCAAGTGAAGATAAATGCTCACACACGGAGCACTTACATTTTCCGAACGTCATAAGACTAAATGTGAGGAGATTTATTTCTTGTTAACATCACACTCACAAATTCGATTTATAAGTTTTTGTAGGCTACGAACTAACGGTATGGGCGAAGGTATGGGCAATTGTCGCGTCTCACAAAAGATTTCAGTCTGGTACTTGGTTTTAGAACATTGGATCATAATGTCCAAAGCAATTGAATGTTCCTGTGATTTTGCAAGGTAGACCGGACAGGTACGATTACGTAACAATGACAGGCAGGACAGGTACGATGATGTTGACGTAACAATGACAGGGGCGGCAGAAGGAGTTAAAATCTGAGGACAGGAAATGACACCAATCCGACCAGTGGCGTATGACAGGAATGTTGAGACTCTCAAAAATATAACGCTTTACAACGACGCCGACCCCGAAGCGAGTGGTATAGTAGTCATTGGAAAGTGTGTGGGCAAAACATTGGGGGCAAAACGAATGTACGATGTGGGCTTAATGTTTTGTATCAATGGGAATTACTTTCTGACATGACTGTATTTTCCTCAATAATGAGAGGTTCTGGCGACGCCGTTGGATAGGCCTACATACCTGCGCTCTCTGCACGCAAAACTATTTAATCTACCTCCCAAATGATGCGATGGAGAATTTTCTCTTTCTTAGTGCTACCACCTAAGTTACCAGTGATATCATTGATAGCAATATTTTTTTCAAACACAATTATAACAAGAACTTCATTTATACTTCCATTCCTTTTCCTAAAGTACCAAACTTTTAACAAGTCTGATTAAATTATTTCTTATTGCCAATAAATAAATCAATCAGACATCCAAATTGGCTTTGTTGGGTTATGGTGTTTACAAGGTTTTCATTTCTTTCCAAAGACTACTAAAACAAAAAATATCAATGCCAACGGTGTACTCCATAACACAAACTTACTCATCAACCATATTTGGACTCTGATAAAAAACCTAAGAAGAAGCTTAGTCTAACCTATATAGCATGTTTAAGCTAATGTGTTTACAAGGTTTTCAGTGCTTGATCTATGTTGACCTCAGATGAAATTTGAACCCTGCCCAAAATTTAATTCCCAGTTTTCACATGTTGACCTCTGATGTCCTTTGTCATACTTGCTTGAAATCATATTTTACTTGTCATGACAAAATTAAACTTGTCACCTATTGTTTTTTTCTTCAGAGTCGTTTGTCCACCAATTTTTTTTTTCTTGTATGGCAGAACTGCATGCCATGTATGATCTTCATAAAAACTTTGCCTCATTCATTGGATTGGATTTAAAAGCAAAACACTTGTGTGCCATCATATTTGCAGAGATTTATTTTGGGCAAAGAACGTCCTTTGTATATCAGTGAGAGTTAATAGCATCAAGTATTCCACAACGTTATCAATATACAACACAAAATGGACATGATTTAGCAGCAAAACACTGTGCCGTCATAGTGCAAGGATTTACTTTGTGTTTGGGCAAAGAACCAAAAAGAGAGTTCATGCTATTCTAACACCCATTACAGCCCCATCCCTGAGTTATAGGCAATAAGTCGGGGGAAAAGGATTAGTACAGCCACCTTGCCTGCCAGTTTGTGGTTTTGCCTTCACACCTTCATGAACGGGTCTAACAAGTACTATCATGAGTACCAAACATAAACATTTAAGTGGTACTAATTCCAAATTCTAAACACTCACACGTTAGTGTTACATGCATGAATTAATTTATGTACACAGCTTTGCAAGCAGATCACACCTTCCAGGAGGACTGGGGTTAGATGGGTTCAACCTATGTGTAATGGTTGAATCACTTCATGTTAATAGCAACAAGTGTTCCACAATGTTAACAATATACAACACATCATGGACATGATTTGGCAGCTTAATTCGGTTGAGATCTACGAAACAAATAATTTAGTTCAGCCATAGGGATGTCGTTTGTGCAGATACATTTTATTACAAAACGTTCAACCAAATATACACATCTAGACACTACAAGGGGAAGAAAAAAGAAAATTCAATAAAAGAAAATTTTAAATGCTATAAAAATTATTTCATGGACATGATAACTGTGTACTATAATAATAATAATAGCCATATATACAGATTGAACTTTTCATAAAAATTTGTATTAAATTACAGAGCAATGAAAGGCAAATTTTCAAACAAAAATGTATTCATATTACAGAAAAAATACATGATAATATTTGATATATTATTGTAAAATATAAGGGTTTATTTTGTCATGATATTGTGGATAACATTGTGGATTCCTTTGTTTAGAAGTACATAGAATGCTCTTACAACGACTGCCAGTATGGTGTTGTGGGAAGTGAACTGGTATTGCAGCATAGCCATGGGGGATGGGGTCAATGCAACACCCATCAAAGATTTTGGAACAAAAATGTAAATGTAAGGGAAGTATGTCTACTTCTAAGATGAAATTAGTGTAGTTACCAGGGAAGTGTACCCCCAATGATATTTGTGATACTGTAAAAATATATTTTCTGATTTCCTCTGAAATGTCCCAGTCCCCTCCCCCTCCTTTTAAATGGATGAAACCCCCAGATGTTTGATTTTGACCACAAGACAAAATTGTTTCTTATAAGCTTGGTATGCTGGACATGTTCCCCCAGTGTACGTGTCAATGATGATGCTATACTAATGAAAAGGTCTCAATAATTAGACAATTCTGGAACAAAATGTTGGGTCAACAGGAGCACAAACAACAAATTTTCATGCAATAGCTTATTTCTTCAAGGACAAATCGAATGTTCGTTACTACTAAAGTAACCTTGTTACAAGCTTCATATGTGAGCTATCATAATTCTTACAAACTATTTCTATTAAAAATCCAGTTTAGAATATGTTGAACACTGCCAGGTTTTAATTTCTGTGGCATACCCAAATTTTGGGTCAGAGCTGCCTAACATGTAAACTGAAATCACAATAAATGACAAAGAATTACATAAAAATTTGTTGTGTGGTATAATGAATTTATATCTTACTTAAATATATAATCTTGAGAATGAAATAAACAAATTAATAAACAAAATAATAAACAAATCAATGTAACCTTATCAACAAACTTTGGCAGGATAATTGACCATTGAGAAAGACAGTAAAAAATAATAATACATATATATATATACATATATAATATACATATATAATATACATACATATATAATATACATATATATATATATACATGTACATATACAATATACATATATACATGTATAATATATATATTATATATACATACATATATACATATATACACATATATATACATATATACACATATATATACATATACATATATAATATACATATATATATATATGTACAAACCAAAATGTATAATTAATTGTTGAGAAAGACAGCAATACTGAAATTAAGACTAAATAGGACAGAAAACTAAATAACAAATGTAAATAAAATCCTCTAAATATTTATTTCAATATATTATAATATTTAGATCTCTTGAGAACAATAATTGATAAACATGTTTGGACAATAACTATCTTAATAGGGAGGGAACCCATGCATGACCTTTGTGTCGGGCAAAACCCATAGATTAATCAGATTTGTACATACAGATACAATTGTCCTGTTAATTATTGTAATTTAGAAGTTGATACAACATAGAAACCTTCAATGGAAGCGTTTCCGATTTTGCAAATG
This sequence comes from Paracaudina chilensis, assembly GCA_027580055.1. Lineage (NCBI taxonomy): Eukaryota > Metazoa > Echinodermata > Holothuroidea > Molpadida > Caudinidae > Paracaudina > Paracaudina chilensis. The sequence continues at coordinate 2,259 of JAODFY010041978.1, read as the reverse complement.
AATCTCCTTTAAATTTTACTTTTGGCAGGTTTGCTATGATTGCCCCACCCCCTCCCCACAAATACACACAGGTACAAACAAGCTAATACGGTTTAAACATAACAAATTGAAGTGCCAAGTTGGTAATTTTTTTTCATTTAATCCAAATTATGAGTGTACCAATGTCCAATTGGTACACTCCAACGGCGACAGTACGTACTGTGCATTTTCAAAATATCGAATAAATTAAAGTGAAAGACTACTATACTGCCATACTACTATATCAAGCTCCACCACATTTTTTCGCCACATGTAATTTTGTAACATTGTTACACATGGTAAAACAAGAATATAACCTTGTTTTCCCACACATTGTCAGACGACTACTTTTTAACATATGGCAAACTAAACCTGTAATAGCCAGTAGCACACCAAAGCAAAAACCATCTGATGAAATTCTTTGGTATTGTGTAATTTTCTATTCCAAGAAGTCTTTTATTGTAATTAGAACATAAAACAAAATACAATAGTAACCAAAATAATTTCCTCTCCAATAACACTAAGCAGTAGCCCTTTGATAGTTTGTGACAAATTTCACAAATATTTTTTTAAAAGGGGGAGAGATGAGCACTTTTACATATTATACACATTTGAAAATTCCTGTTTCAAGATTTTCTTTATTATATTACCAACAATTACCAACTATTTATTGGGTTAATATTGCTTTCTTATGAATTAGCACTGATGTATTGCTGCCTAATTAGAACTGACTATTTAGTTGGTAGGTTTCAGTGTAAGAGTGGGTTAATATTGCAATAATTTAGAGATAAGCATATTTTGAAGCTTGGGTCTCTCAAATCCTTTGCAGGCTTGAGTAGCTGAAAATTAAATTACTGCCTACTCATAATAGGATTGACAGCTTCCTAAGACATTGGGTTAATATTGCAACAACTGGTTACATGTAGGTTTCAGAAAGAGTGGGTTAATATTACAGTAATTGGTAAATATGATAAGTATTGAATGCTCGAGTACTATAATATCAGTAGTGGACAGCTGGGGAACAATAAAACTGATCCTTTGTTTTGGCAGCATCATCTGGAAAGAGTGGGTTATACTGCACTAACTTGCGGAACTTGTATCCCTGATTATATATATATATATATATATATATACATATATACAGCTGTCTGGTTAGAAATTACCATTTGGTTAGCAGCTTTCAGATAGAGATAGAAATCCTTTCCTAAAGTACTCTTTAATACAAATGTATCTTGAAAACAAAATGCAATGAATAAGTTGACCTCTAACACAAATACCAGAGGTAGCAACTAATGAATATTAATATAATAAAATAATTAGGATAAGGTAAGTGTCACATGTGAGGGCAACCTCTGTCCAGTTCTGTTACACTAATGCCTGAATACAAAATGCAATGAATAATTTGTATGCTTGAATACAAAATGCAATGAATAATTTTACTGCTAACACAAATATCAAAGGTAGCAACTGATGAATATTAATATATTCAAATAATTCAGGGGGCTGTTGAAAAGGGTAAGTCTCACATGTGTAAGGGCAACCTCTGTCCGTCCATTTGATACAAAATGCAATGAATAATTTGTATGCTTGAACACAAAAGGCAATGAATAATTTACCACCATTTAACATGAATACAAATATCAGTAGTATCAACTGATGACCATTAATGTAATATTAAAATAATTGAGGGGCTATTGAATCAATTTAACAGCTTCCTATCCAAGGAGGGTGTCACATTTGAAGGCAACACATCTCCAGTGCGTTGTTACATTCACATGACTTGCAGACTAATATTCTGAGAGGCACAATACATGGAAACATAGTAAATCAGGTGATGAGATGAAATTTTTTTTCGACCCTGGAAGATAGAGACGAGGTAAATAGGGGCAGGTTATTAGGTGGCAGTCATGGATGGGTGAAATTTGTTTAATAAACACCCTCTGATGGACAGACACATTGATATTGGCTAAGTCTTTGTCATTCCATGAAGAGAACCATTTGTTTTTCAATATTGGCCTTGCCTATATAAAATTTCAAAATATTCAACAATACACTTCTCATACCCCAATATCATGTGAAAAGCAAATGTATCAATAACAACGAAATTCCAATAACTTGTTATGATTCCATGCAATGTGATTGCAATAACTTAATGAATCCAACAGAATCACAATTCCAAGAAACAGAACTCTGATAAGAATCCAATATGTGTGACTTGGGGGGGGGGGGGGAAAGAAAAAA
>JAODFY010041868.1:0-12595 GCA_027580055.1 Paracaudina chilensis | reverse complement strand
ACCTACGTCAGCAATTTCTGTGTCGTTACACTGAAAGTTGGCATTATATGTCTATATATTTAAGTCACTGCAATTTATATTGTGTTTGTACACCGAAATATGTCGCAAAGGTATACAATATACAACACAAAGTTATTGGCATATGTATTTACTGACAAAGTCGGCGATATATAATGCTGCACACCGTTATTTGTCAAATAGTTACTGTAGAATACCGGTATTTGCCGACAAGTCAGTAATTTATTTTGCTACACACCAACATTGTTCGGAAAGTTAGAATATTCAGCATATATTATTTTATCAGTGTATATATTTACATATTACGTCGGTAATTTATATAATTGATCAACACCGAAATTTTTCTATCGACCCCCCTGGTAGGAAATGTAATATTTTGTTTGAAATACGAGTTTATGTATTTACAAATAAAAAAAATAAAAAATACAGCGGTTAGAACAAATTACAAATCTTTTTAAACCGCTACACAATCATGCTTTAAATTAATGTTATAGATTTCTACTTTCCTTTTCTCGTAGTAAATGGCTACAAAAAATATATAACATCTTTAAGTCAATAACATACAGAGATTGATGACTTGTGAGAAGTAACTAATCTGCAGTATCCAATAAAATCCCACTTCCTTATAATAGAAATAAAATCTAACCAAATCGTGACTGGAACAAATTAATGCAAAATCACACATCGGTTGGCATGATCTTTCACTAAAAAATATATTAAAAATATCAAAAATTAAAACAAATCCAAAATCCTCCAAAGAAAAAAAAAACACCCCAAAACACAAGTCGTTCAACTGCATGCCGGTTTGTCGTTTAAGATTAAAAAAATGCATTCTGGTAGTTTCAATGAAAACGTGCACCATTTTGAAATCAATTACCGATTACGGTGTGCATGATTCCCGCGAGAATCGTCGCGCCACAGAGGTACTTAATTGATGATGGATTAAGTTTTCCGTATTTTTTATATTTCTTTTCTTTATATTTCTTAACTTTGGGCGCCAACTTATGGTCTTGGATCCTTACAAAGTCTGGAATCTTATATGCATTACAAGAGCCTGCACGGTGTAGTATATATGTAGGTTAATGTTTGTTATAGAGTATTTTAACTGTGGCAAATGTCAAAAATGAAAAGGAAAATGTTCTTTGTAACCTGACTACGTCGAACAGTGTTTAGGAATGAAACATTTTTCTATATACACTTTTTTTTCTATACATGTTTAGAGTATAAAGTGAACGTGTTTCCAAAGTGGGGGCAAAAAAGTGCTCGGTTTCTAGAATTATAGGTTAGTTTATTTTTAGTAAGTTTACTATGACATGACATTGCCACTATACAGCTCAGAGTAATAGGAATTACCTGTTGTTTATGTTGTGATGATTGATCAGTTATTATTCAGTTGGGAAAATATGTCACTCAAATTATATTGTTCTTTAAAACTTATAATTTTGTATATGAATTTACTTTATTGTTTTAGTAGAACTTATTTATATTTGTTCCTCTTTCATAAACTAAGGTTACCTGTTTTTTTTTTGTTTTTTTTTTATCATTCAGCCAGTTTTTCACGATCGGTATGTAAGAGGATTGTTGCAGGTTGTGAACAATCGAGCATTATCCGATGGTGTCCTTCGTGGTGTCGTCGCCACGTCTCCGTTTCGCCTCTGCGTGACGATTTCGTCACCTTAAATATTGTTACAATATATCTACTTATTTTTATATTACACTCCATCTCTGTTACACAAGGACTGAAGGCCGGAGATTGTTTGGGGGTGGAATAGATATTAACAGCGACGCCTCAAAAGTGAGGGAGTTTCATTTCTGTCTCTACTTCCTTATATCCACTGCAAAAATGAAAAAAAAAAAAACATAACCCCGCAGGCAGATGTATTTTATACATTGTATAATATTGGAAACACGATATCGGTGGTAATTACGTGCAAATTAAGTCGATATTGATTTGGTCGTCCATGCTCCTACCAACCACCGCTACGAAGCATTCCCCACATCGAAACGACAAATTAGAGTACGCACCTCCGGTAAAGAGACACACGATATATTTGTTTCGAAAATTTGAAAGGGTAAGGGGTTTCGAAAGATAAAATAGTGTTCCTACATTTTTCTTTAAACTGAATAGTATTCCTTTTTTTTTTTTTTTTTAAGTATATAATTCGGGACCCCAAAGTGAATTTTACAGACCTATCCATGGGAGGCGAGAGTTGTTTGCCGTTAAATAAACACTGATCCAAGTACTATGACCTCTACTAAAAAAAAAAAAAAAAAAAACTAGGACCTTTATAACGTCCCCGTCCGCACGAGACATAATTGAAGTTGAAGTTTATTCCTAAACAACTGATTGCCCATTAATTATCAATGACGTCACAACTGGTATACACATTACATTGTATACCTTAAATCAATTAATGAGGATATAATATATGCATTTGCATTAATATTTTGCATGTTGTTTTTTTTCTTCTCCAAAATTGTTTGTTAGTTGGTATATTGATAAGCCAATAGACCAATCAGAGTTAACCTTGTTTGAATTTTTAATTTGTTCATTTTGTTAGCATATTGTTGCGACTGTCATTAGATTGTTATTCAAAAGTCGTTTCACTGTGATATTTTTCTTATGATTTTGATGAATGGCAGTAGTATATGGTAGGCCTCCGATCAAGTTCTTAATCCCGCCTTGTATGAGAATGCTCACTCGATTTCACGAAACGGTCTAATGTTTAACATTATTAAAAGAAGGCTATATAACACATGGAAATTCTGGCAAAACTAAATTCTTTAGTTCAAGTTCTAAGAATCTGACTTACATGGTGAGTAAATTAACTACGAGGCTCAATATATGATGGGTTCTTGCATGGTTGTAGATTTCTTGTCAGCTGGCTGTTAGCTAATTGGCTGCTTTAAATGTCCACTCTACTTCCTTCCTTTGCTCCGAACACCAAGCGGAGAGGCACAAGATTCAGACCACCTGATTCTTTTCCCCGGATCCTTTGCAATATCCAATCAGAATCCACACTATGCGTCGAGTTGTCCGCATATCCTGCGTTAGCTAATCTTAGTCAAAGGATTCAGTAGTACAGTATAATACAAAATACATTATACTTCATCTAAGTCATGAAATGCGAGTGATCTAATGCGGCGGGCAGACGTTACAGGTCACAAATGTCATTTAAAAAACTGGCATCAACTATGCGAGGCTGGTCAAGCATTCCGTAGCATCTTTTATTTATTAATACCATCTGTTTACGTAGTGAACTCGTTTCCCAAGCTTAAAAGAGACAGCGCCGCTAATAATGTGTGTAGTACTAATTTGTCTTTTTACGGTTTTCTGTGGAGGAATTCTCGGGGGAAAAAATGGCAGCATAAAAATATTAATAATAATAATGAAAAACAGACGTCATTAGAACAATTAGTGTGCTTTAAATTTGTTCACTTCAAAACCAAATATTAATACCAATAGTAACACTATGCCTGGAAGACTGAGCTCCGTTCACAAAAAAAAACAAAAAAACTCTGACTTCTCCTCGAAAAATCTTGAATCCAAGTTATAATCTGTATACTAAAACATTAAGAATGTAACTTTCCAATCAAACTTCTGTGTGGCAAGTTATCAAAAGCATTCATAAAATACAGAAAGAACAGAATCTATACCACCACCTCTATCTAAAACCATTGTCCACTCACCCATAACAATTGCAAAGCTGTGGGTCTACCAGAGATGAAACCAAACTGATTTTTACTAAATAAATTATTCTTTACATTAATTTACAATCAACACTATAGCAAAACTGGTTGCCATATATATTCCTGGATGTGAGGTGAAAATTTGTTGCGGTATTTTAAGGGAAAAAAACAATGAGATCGTAAGCACCCGCAAAACAAGAACATACTTTCAAGTATATTTTTACACTTAACATACATGTTAACCAATGTCTATTAATTAATTATTAGCATTTCTGTGAGGTGAAACTTAGTGAGGGATCTTTTTTTTTTACAACAGAATAAAGGTTGCATATCACCAACTATCAGATAGTTTGACTTTTTAATCGAGTTTGCATATAGCAGCACACCGACTTCTTGGTTATGTATTTTTAAACTTAATTACACGGTATTGGGCAAAGGTGAAATATTACCAAAATTGTGACAAAACTGGCCCATCGCATGTGTAGCATGTTTAAAAACGTTACCCAGAGTTAAGTGATTACTATATTGTGGGTGTGGGTGATGTTTGTCATCATCAAGTCGTCGCAACCCGTTAAGCAAACAAAATAATCTTAATCTGAATGTGCTGTTTCATTATTATACGTAATGATATGATAATGACATGCAGTCACATGTTAACTGAGAATAAATGGTCACGTACGAAACAGTTACATTTGTTAGTGAACGCTTTCCTAGCGTCGTCAAAATTAATGTAGACTATTCTGATGAATAAATTGTAATGTAATGATTGCTTCGGGGATTTATTCATTGAATATATCATCCATGTCTTTTATGATTAATATAAGTTCTGTAAACTACGTAACGTTAAAGGTAAAGTCTATTTTCGTTTTTGTCATTGTATAACAATATGATACCCCAGCGATACCCCAGTCGGCGCCCTTAATATTACATCTACTATGATATGAAGCATAATATCAGTAATCGCAGGAACTATGAATATCCACCATACATTATATGCTTTTAATTTATTGGTTTAATATAATATTAGCACACTATAAATTCCATGCAGTTTGTTACAGATAAAATCCACAGAGCGAGAGAGATTATAAATATTCTCTGAAATATTGGAAGTTATCACCGTCGGATATGTTTCCATACGCCGTGGGTTTTCGATTGTTCACACATAAAATCCTCAGGCGCAAGTATGGAATACCCGTTGGAAATTGCTTTCACACTCTTTTGATGGTAATCATCTCAACCGAATCGGAATGGAGAGAAAAATAAATTGATCGCCCAAAACTCGTCGTTCCTGCAAAAAAAAAAATGAGAACTGCGTACATGGTACTCGATCATTAATGGGCTGTGTGGCTGTACGAGAGATCCACATACATTAATCACGCAATGGTTTCAGTTATATTAAAACACGTTTCTTTTCACGTTTCTTTTCGCCCGAAAAGACGTTTTGACCACCGTTATCCTGAAATGACAAGGTAGTCCACACTGCCTTAAATTAATTAATTAGACTACCGTGATTAAACACACATACCTTTATAATAAGCCCCCAGTACATTATTTGGCTATGATGGATATGTTGTGTCTTCACATTCCGTGAATGTGACGTAACCCACACAGAGTTATCCCGGGCACCTTGTGTGCTGGGGAATTTCTGCTAGCAGCGCAGTGCCGATCCCCAACGTCCCATGCAGATGTACTGCAGAGAATAATGCTTACGCATGGAATGATCTTGTCATTTCTGGAAATGCGCCCAAGAAGGCGGATTTTTAACGTGTTGAAACCCCGTTTACAGAAATTACAAGATAGTTACCACGGCCTTTAAGCTTCCTTTCCTTGTTTTGGACAAAACGCATTGGGAAATACTTTATCATTCACGGAGAAGGGTGAAAAACGTACAAAATCTATCTTTTCGGGTGGGTTTCCAGAAATGACAAAGTACCGGTATTTCCAGACCCGTTACAAATTAAAAAAAAAACACTGAAAAACACACTTAAAAGACACGGCCAGTCAAAAGAGATTACAATTACTGATAAGACGGAACAATCTAATAGCGAAAGAACCATCTCAATATCACTTTTGGTTGTTGCATATGTCGAGTTTTCAATCAATTTCCTTTAAATTAAGCATCTGGCAACATTTGTGACGTCACATATGGACATTGTGTCCAGATTGGTTGGTTATACGTTGCGCGTTTGACACATGACACATTACACATTATTACATATTATTATACTGTGGATTTAGCAGAAGTTGCGCGCATATGGCGAAGTTCATGATTTAAAGTGGTCAGATTAACGAAACATCTGTCAACGTCTCAAACTGTGCATGATTTGCCTAAATTATATTCTGTTTAACTGGATTCATGAAACGGCTTTTATAACGACATAACAGATGGGGTTCACAAAATTGATGCCACAACGTTTTCCGAGTTTTTGCTTGTAGACGTTATTTGGTGTCTTTCATCAAAAACAGTTGGCAGGATTCGTCTGTGTCTTATTCACGCGGTATTTCCACTGGACGCTAAAGTGGACAGAAAATCGATAACGTCATTTATCAGTGTTAAGCATCTTGTCGGATCCAATTCCAAACCCCAAATCAGTGGAAAATGTTTTGTTTTACTAAAACAGAATAGGTGTTCCTTTAAATCAGAAATTTAGGACTTGATGGATTAAACCGATGTTATAATTATATAGATGAAGATAAGCTATGAGGTAATCAACTCTTACCAATTACACGGGGTGAGTTATGACAGTTTGAATATGGTAGTGGCATTGATAACGAAGTTCGGCAACCGTCATGGGGGTTATCCAATCTAATTCGGGTGTCTGTAGCTCGTTTATAGTCATGTGTGTTTGTTTTCGGAATATTTTTTTTTTTAGATTTGGTACCGACTACTTGGCCTATAGTAGCCTAGAGCATCAGCTTGGCCTCCTGGAGGACTAGGGTAACTAACAAAACAAAAAACCCGTCGAACTTCCTGCCTAATATATGAAGAAACAGCATGGAACCGTTTGGGTTTAGTTGTGTCGGTTGAAGAAATGTGCTGGGTTCTTCCCAGCTTCTAAAATAAACTATTACTATGGTACCGGTACTGTTACGGAAACTGCATGCGCATGCGCATGCACTGCCCCCAAGATATTTTGATCATTGTCCAGACAATTGTATTATGCAGACAATGGAAATACAATATTTTGTATTTCATTCCCCTCCCCCCGTTTTATATATACCTTACCAATATTTCAATGCGTTAGACAGTGTACCAGTTTCGCCTGAGACGTTCTAATCACGTGACCAAAATATTTGTCACAGCTTATTTTATCACAACCTATTTGCTATTTGTGCTATAATCACTGATTCAGTAGACGTAGACGTGTGAGAGGTGTTGATTGTTACGTCACAGCTACCCCGTGACCGTTTTGCGTTTTGGGTTTTCTTGTATTTTAACTGGCGGCGTATTAACTTATTTTTATATATATGCGTATGGTGTAGATTCAGCAGTATTTATTAAAGGCATGCCACGGAGTTCAAAGGTTGCACTCGCCCAAAATGAATTTCCCACCCTCCCTATGAAATTCTTCGTTCATTTGGTCGAAACCCCATCAAAACAACAAAATGAGCTGACCAGTCTAGCATATTTATAGCATATTCGGAACGATTGTCTTTAACTTTTTATTCATTTTATTTCCATTTTTGTCGATGGAGCTACTGATGGCAAATTAAATGATTTTTTTAGGGGGTAATATGACCTTCTTGATGAGTTCGCTCTAATTCCCAGATCAAAATTCCCTATAGCCCACACAGAGCAATCTATTCCCTTATTATTGGAGTAATTAATTTTTATCCAGGTCGTCATGTGTAACTGTAATGATAATCATTTATTTCGTGCAAATATTTACCAAACTCATGAAAGTTATATAGCAATCACCCAGCCGTTATGCAGGTCGCACGCGTGCCCAGGTTGAGCAAGGACTTAAAGAGTAACGTGGCGTATCAATTTCATTGGAGGCATATAATTAAATAAATAGTCGTGCGTGTTGAGCTATCATCCTATTAGTATGCATGCGGAATGCGGCTCTTGCGAAAACGAAAGCGGGATGCGGAAGATTTTGATCACATAAAAATGATACACGAATACAACTTCAACCAACCCTTATACATTTTTCGATTTACAGAACTTTTTAACTATGCACAGGTTAGTAATGGCTATATACTTTAAGATATGAATTCGAAAAAAAATATATATTATGAGCGTTGGTTCACTTTCCGCATTCGAATATTGTTTCCGCAAGGATACCATTACGCATGTGAGTTAATGAAGAAAAAAGTACTGTCGATTTGATGACGTCATTATACTAGAAAACATATGAGGCTAGGATCTAGATAACGTACCTTTCGCCACATGAAAAGATTCACATCCGCTTTCGGTCCCCTTTCCGTGTTTATAACATATCACAATACAAGAGAAAAAACAGCCGTACCTCGGATACGCCTCGAGCCCGCTTTCCTTCCTGGAAGACGCCATCTTGGTTTTCATTCTGCAATAGGATCCCGCGGATCTAGTAATTATTCCCTAAATGTAAATGTATAAAAAAGTAAATGGATATGAGTATCTCTATTCATTTTTTTATTTTATTTATTAAGTATTCTAATTTTTCTGATGGCGTCTGGACGAGGAATCCTCAATTAAACTAGACTGATAAAAAGAGGAGGGCAAACTACGCTCAGTCGTGAAAGCCCCATTACATTAGCATTGTTCGTTGTTGAGATAACGACTTCCGTTCGCGTTTTCGACTTTATTAGGAATTTGTGACATCACAATGCACATTGCATTTTTTTTTTTTATCATTTATGACATTTATTGATATATATTATAGAAATTATAGAAATATAATCTTCGATCAACACTCGATCAAAATGCATTTTTCACAAATATTACAAACTTTACTGGCCTACCATTTCAACTTGGTATAGATAAATGCACTCATGAAATATAAAAAGATTAACAAACAAGAATTTTCCAGCCAAAGTGCCTTGATGACATCACAAATGTTGCCAGATGCTCTAACTGAAACTAAAACTTAAAGCGATTTCGAAAATCAATATATCAACAACCAGATATGCTATTGTACTATTGACTTTCACTTCTGAGTGTAGTTTTTCCTCCTATATTTTATCAGTCCAGCTTCATTTGTCATTTAATAATTCCTTTAACTTCTACTTCATTAATTAAGAATGATAATTATTTACTTTCTTGTAACGCGAACCGAAAATTAATTATAGAAGCCTTGCGTATAGTTACAATTGATCGAAGTCATTATCTTCTTACTGCCATTGGTCTTTTTTATATTTTAATACATTATTCAGTGCGATGTATTTCCTGCATCAGTCTCTGAACAATTTCTTCGCTTCTAGTTTATATATTATGTATATGTTTGGGGTATACATAAACGCTACTGACAAAAAGAAACTTGACGTATATTATTTAAAGAGGGAATCACAATTTGAATCGTCAACAAATAATTGTGGCCCAACACATTACGTTTTTCTCAGTCATTGTATAGTTTATTTGTTTCTTGGATCCATTGTTTGAGATCGAAACTACCCCATACTGCTCATATCATCAGTCGTATTTTTTAATAATTAAATCCGTACATTCATTCAACTCCTTGCCCCTTTTATAATAGTCGTATTGAAGACAGTGTTACTTTAATCTGCTTGTTCACGCCTATACACGAAGAATCTATGGGTAACACAGGAAATGGAGAGCGTAAAGATAGTGGTCAAGACAATTTATATTGCCACGCGAAAACAAAATTATGTCTTGCACAAGGCTATTGATTGTCCGTTTTCAAAATGCTTGTATTATTTAAAACGTGTATATAACCTCCAATTCTCACTAATGATTACTGCTACGATTGGCATGGCAAGATAAGTAGCGAATATAGTTGCTTTATCGGACAAACCGAAACTAAACGAACAGTCTACTAAACACGGTATGAACACGTACACTATTCCTATATCATGACGTTACTGGCACGACGTTGCACGACGTTAACGGCGACTGGTTTTTGTCGTGTCTATATGTCTATTTACATACACGCTTTGACGGATTTAGATGGAACATGGGCCCAATGATATTTTTTTCTGAGGGGAATTTGGGGTCAAAGTTCAACTAGAGGTCATTATAGTGGTCATTATCTAAAACCAGCTTTCTCCTCCTATAGATTATATTGTAGGAAAGTTGGTCATAATCATCCTTGGACAGGGCTACATTTGTGGTGTTCATGGATTTCATGTCATCTAGGGATCATTTGTCGTAATTAAGATTTACCAATGGTCGTTTGATTGTCACTTCCAAGCTACCATACATCTTCAGTGCTGATCAGTGTTGCGACTGTTTGATAACAATATCTGTATGCTACTTTGAAACCTTTGACCCCTTTTTCAAGGCTGGTCTTTTTGGTTTTATAAAGTCACGCTGAAGAGTCATTGTATAATTGGATATTCATATTGTAGTTACTGGATTACTGTTTAAAATTTGGTAAAAAAAAATACTTGATGTAGCTGGTTATAGATGCATTTATGCATTATTGCCACACCATGCGAGTTGTTATTGATATTGATCGGTTTGGAGAATGCAATGAAAATGACAACTTCAAGAATACTTCAATAAATACTTTTACTTTCAACACCTATTATTTGAAATGCCTTTGGAAAAACAAATATACCTCCTTAATTGGTGCAGCTATTTGGTTTAAGAATTACGTGAATTGGGTTAAATTACTCCTAAACATAAATATTTGCTACTAAGTGTTCAATGATTTGAAGTAAAAATTCAATTAGTCAGATGACAAAAACAATTGTAGCCTATAACTCCATCTCTTACCATATTTGGTAAGAGCTCCTCACAATTGGTGCTCTTGTTTCCTTTTAGTTGTTGTTTTCTTTTATATATTTTTTCATTGTCTGATATTTAATCTAATCTATGCTTTGTTCTTGGCCATATTTGGTATGCATACTCGTATTGATACATTGGTGAAGGGGTCTGGGTGATCAATCGGGGCTTCACTTGTTGGGATTGCTCACCAAGACGTCAAAGAAGAAGCACGTACACATGTATGCCGTGCTGGTCACCTCGGCGATAAGCGTGTTACATTTGGCAGCCATGCAAAACCTGGTAACCCACTACCACAGTTATCTAGCAAAACCGTGGTTCACTTTTATTACACCCTACTTGTTGTCCAACACCTCTGTAACATTGTTTGCCAAAGCTTTCCTAAGTCAACAAAGCTGTCATTGTTTGCTGACCACTGTAAATGAGAATCTGGCATTGCACTTGCCAAACTACTGTAGGCAATTGGCTGGCTATAATCCTCTAGGCTAAACTGTACGTGTAACTGTCAAGGATTGATACACATTAATTGAAAAGGTAAACAGGTTTGGGCAATTTTTGAGAAGGACAGAGATTTCCTCATGTAACTATTCCCAATGATTTTAATTAAGACTGATATATTACCCTTATGGTTCTGCCGGTGAACGAGAAGCACTGCTTCTTATGTGTTACCATCAATTAATAATGTTCCGAGGCTGAGGTTGTGAATATATGTTTAAAAAGAAAAACGTCACGACTGTGCTGAATTTTTATTTTGGGCTAGGACCCCTTTGGGCGCGTTTGTTTCATTGTTTAGTTTAGTAAATAAGCATCAGGAAGAACACAAGTCCTCATAAAAGATCATGTACACTGAAAACCCTTAATTCTCAAGCAGCAAACAACGATCAACAGCATTATGAAAAGCGTTCAGACTACTCGATAAAACAATCGATTTAGGCAGAGCATTTCATTCATCCATATACCAGTCTCTGTCAAATGTTTAAAGCATTAAGCTTCTACTTAATTCTTGTTTCAAATTAAACATAACAAAACATATTTTGTGAAGGTATATGTACATATCATTAAATATTTTACAAAAACATTATGATTTAAATTGCTTCTACCTATAGAAAATACATATAAAATGTTCCACTACCTTGTCTTATAACTTGGGCTAATCAGATAAAATTGAGCAATTGATGAAAGTAGATATCAAAATATCCCAAGAGAAAAGACTATATGAATTTTCATTTGTCTAAGTGTTTTTCAACATGCAATAACATTTTTAAAAAAGTAACAAAATAAAACTTATGCAAACTTATTCAAATTTGTCCAATTTAATTTTCCTTGTTATACTATATAATATTTCAAATGAAAACTGAGGAAATTAAACGTATGTTTTACTAGATGGTGGTAACCAGGTTATCAGAAAAATCTGAATCCAGCGGCGAAAGTCGAAAAAAAGAACCTGCTCAACATCTAAAAAACAAAATTGAGCTAATTCTGCATTCCCAGAAGAGGTGTCCTATTTTTGTGACTGAGTCCACAAAGATTACAACAAGGGTTATTCGTCATTATCATCAAAACTAATAAATGGTTGTGGTACCCAAAATGCGGTGGCGGAAACGACACTGAAAATACTTTTAATCTTTACTTCTCTTTAAAGACTTAAATGAAAGGCGTTTGAAATATAATGTCCCAATGATTATCTCTTATAATTCAAGCATCATATTCCATTTAACAATAGATTTTGGACTAGTGATTACCTTTTAAATAAACTTCTTATAAATTCAGCGAGAGAGACGGAGAACATGATGTGTTGACATAGTAAACCGTAAAAGGGCAGTTAATATGATATTTTTCTCTAAAACCATCAATGGGTAAAAAACGATCATTGTCATTAATGAGATTCTTAAAGGTGGGGCTGCAAGTAGCGAATTCACATGATAAGATAAGTAGGGTTTACAGTCTTGTATCAAGGCTACAGGCCTTCTCTCACGACTCGGCTTATCCCCTGTTCAT
>JAODFY010041646.1:0-12597 GCA_027580055.1 Paracaudina chilensis | reverse complement strand
TACGTAAAGCACCAGCCTTAGCTGTGTTTTGACGTATAAGTAAGAGCGCCCTCGCATTTAGCTTGCTTCAATCGGTTTAGTGTGTGGGCAATAACACTGTCGGCGTTCTCCGTGTTATATTTCTGTGGTACCAGCACATGTGTATGTGTACATAAACACTGGTAATGACAGAGAATCATAATGAAGCTTTTATATATGTTATATTGGAGGTTGGTCAGATGCAACTCCTTCGACGCCAGATTGCCAATGAACTCAACTTCACCTGCAAGTTTGATTCCAAGTTCCTTGCCAGTGCTCTACAAACGATGAACGAGTAAGTTTACTCACACCTTATTTCAAGCATAGAGTTTTCCAAGTTTCTGAAAATTTATTCCTGATTCAGAAATTAATTGAACATGCTTTTATTAGTGTACAACATTAATGGCAAATATTGAGGCCCATTATCGAAATGCCAGTAACCCTTAACTCTTCAGAGAATAGCTTAATCATTTTTTTCCAGAGGATTATTGGCACATATTGAAACCAATATTTTAAATGACCTGAACTCCAGGGTACCAGACCCCCGGGGTCCCAGACCCCCGGGGTCCCAGACCCCAGGAAATACTTGGGACTTTCAACACATGAGTAATATATGCTAACATAAATAATTTTACTAAAGAGTACCAGGAACTGAATTAAATGCTTTAATTGTAATTTTGATGTAACTGAGATGAACGTTCATTTATACCAAGATACCAGTATTCCCTGCCTACCCTTAGCTTAATGTTTATTCATTATTTTTCTGATACCTGGCATCAGCCGAAGGATACAATGCGATCATGACTGTGTGTGTATTTGTGTATGTGTGTATGCATGTAGGGTAATTATGTCCAAGGACTTGAACAAAGGAATTTCAGGTCCTCGGAAGAAATACAAGGGAAAAACAATGTGTGTGTATGTGTGTGACAGAGGTGTTGTTATCAGGTTTTTTCAGTGGAGGGGAAACATCGATTAATCTTGTACATGGTATGTAAATTGCCCATAGTGAGTAGATGAATGTTGTCAATTTTACAAGAGGTCAAAGGCCATTTGAGGTCAAGCTCAGGTGAGGAAAATCAATGAATCTCATGTATGGCATGAACGTTCCTCATATTGAGTAGGTGCACCCTATTATTTTTCGTAACAGGTTACAATAGTCATATGAGGTAAACATAGAAAAAATTAGTTCAACTCAATGAAGAAACATGGGTGCAATGCTATAAAATTACAGTTATAACCATGCAAAAGGTGGGTGATTATAAAAATTCAGGAATCTCAAAACCCATGGTTTTATTGAGATGCACTACCAGAACTCTAGTAAGCCATACCTTTCAGAGGATAACCTGCCTCATTCATTGTTTTTCGGTAATGGGAACAATGACAGATTTGGACACCTTCTACCCCAAGTAAGCCTAACCCTTTATGGGATAATCTTATTTTTTTTTCAGAGGATTAATGGCAGATATTGAAGCTCACTACCAGGACCCCAGTAAGCCTTATCCCTCAGAGGATAATCCTCTCATGTTTGAACTGACATCATACCTGGAGTCTGCTGGCATCAGTGATCCATTGGCTAAGGTAAGCAGTGCGTCAAATAATTTGTACAGTGCCTAATATCCACAATTAAGTGTTCAGTGACGCTGAGTCAGGTAGAAAATGCTAGCTCTTAGGTGATGTTTTGTTGTTCATTAGGCTTCCATTTGAGTACAATCAGAAAATTCTTGGTGAAAGAACAAGAAAAGAAGAATGCAGCTTGTAATGCTGCTCCACTATTGAGCCCTGATCAGCCACTGCTAGTGAATGCTGCTCCACCACTGAGCTCTGATCAGCCACTGGTAGTGAGTGCTGCTCCACCACTGAGCTCTGATCAGCCACTGGTAGTGAGTGCTGCTTCACCATTGAACTCTGATCAGCCACTGCTAGTGAATGCTGCTCCACCACTGTGCTCTGATCAGCCACTGCTAGTGAGTGCTGCTCCACCACTGTGCTCTGATCAGCCACTGGTAGTGAGTGCTGCTCCACCCCTGAGCTCTGATCAGCCACTGGTAGTGAGTGCTGCTCCACCACTGAGCTCTGATCAGCCACTGGTAGTGAGCACTGCTCCACCACTGAGCTTTGATCAGCCACTGGTAGTGAATGCTGCTTCACCACTGAACTCTGATCAGCCACTGCTAGTGAATGCTGCTCCACCACTGTGCTCTGATCAGCCACTGCTAGTGAATGCTGCTCCACCACTGAGCTCTGATCAGCCACTGGTAGTGAGCGCTGCTCCACCACTGTGCTCTGATCAGCCACTGGTAGTGAGTGCTGCTTCACCACTGTGCTCTGATCAGCCACTGGTAGTGAATGCTGCTCCACCACTGAGCTCTGATCAGCCACTGGTAGTGAGTGCTGCTTCCACCACTGTGCTCTGATCAGCCACTGGTAGTGAATGCTGCTCCACCATTGAGCTCTGATCAGCCACTGGTAGTGAGTGCTGCTCCACCACTGTGCTCTGATCAGCCACTGCTAGTGAATGCTGCTCCATTATTGAGCTCTGATCAGCCACTGCTAGTGAATAATGGTCCACTAATAAACATCAAGCTAACCTACTGTATATGATATGACAGGTAACAATGAATATTTATACTATGCATCATATGTTTGGTGATATAAAATGTTGCAATCTATTGCGTGTCATATGTGTGATATGGAAAGATGTCTATTGTACATTATATGTTCAGTGATATGAAAAGATGTCTATTGTACATTATATGTTCAGTGATATGGAAAGATGTCTATTGTACAATAATATGTTCAGTGATATGGAAAGATGTCTATTGTACAATAATATGTTCAGTGATATGAAAGGAACAATTGATATAATTCTATTGTGTATTTATAGTTCAATGATATGAAATGTCACAATGGCATCACAGAAGCATCTGCCATGCCGCAGTAAGAAACTCATCACTGATTTCTCTTCAGATCTACATCACACCAAAGCGTCTGCCATACTTTTCTCTCTTCACGTTCTTGTTTGTGATCACGCAGCTGCCAAAGTTGGACTATGTCAAAAGTGTTGGTAAGTATCGGAGAACTTTCATCACCATACAAAGTATAAAGCCAATCAGATATATCATTGTGAAGATATTGACATTTTAAGAATTTTATTTAACTCCCCTACCCCACTCATAAACATTCATGTCATGTACAACAAAAACAATAGGTCAAATTTACTAATCATGGAGCATTTTACCAGTTCACTATGACAGTCATTTGATGTATCATTTCTAAGATTTTGTGTTTACAAAATTTGAGTGATTTAGCATTAAGCCCCACCCACTGATGATTATTAAATAGATGAAATTACATTGTCATGTGACAATGTACCACTCATCAACATACATCACCATACCAAGTATGAAGCAGATCAGACATACTGTGTAAAAATATTAGCATTTTAAGATAATGTTACTTTATGCTCTGCCCCTTCATTAATATTCATGACATGATCACCAAAGACAATAGAGATCACCTACTTATTATGGCCAACATGAATACCAAGTATACCGACAAATATACTGATGGGATATTCACAGCAGGGATGATGCACTCATCTCCTATTCCTAATTCATGTTCGGTGTGAGGTCATCAGTGTATAGTGGATCTGGATAAGATTGGTGGGATGGGTGGGTCACACAACATCAGCATAAATAGCCAAAAAAAAAAAAAAAATTGAGAACACCAAACATAGCAGTACAATTTTACAAACTTCCTTGGCCAGCACAGGACATTCAGAATCAATTGCACCTTTCACCCCTCCTCTCTGTTATATAGGAAGCATTGTGGGTAAGCTTCCCAAGGACCCTCTGGATGGGCCACCTTTTGTCTGTGGGACCCTGACCTTACTGAAACAGTTTCACTCAGAGAACACTGACCAATTCTTGGCCCTCCTGGGCCAGTATGTCAAGTCCACTGTGGAGGCCGCTGCTTCAAGGTATGTCTTTATAACATGCTCTCCTGCTTTGTAAACATGTTCCTGTGCTTGATAGCATGTTCTTGGACAATGAGTAGGACATGTGCTTAATAACATTGTCCTTGTGCTTTAGGATATATCCTTGTGTTTTATGACATGTCCTTGTGCTTTAGGACATGTCCTTGTGCTTTATAGGACATGTCCTTGTGCTTTAGGACATGTCCTTGTCCTTTAGGACATGTCCTTGTCCTTTATGACATGTCCTTGTGTTTTATGACATGTCCTTGTGCTTTAGGACATGTCCTTGTATTTTATGACATGTCCTTGTGCTTTAGGACATGTCCTTGTGTTTTATGACATGTCCTTGTGTTTTATGACATGTCCTTGTGCTTTAGGACATGTCCTTGTGTTTTATGGTCTTGTGCTTTAGGACATTTCCATTTATCTTGCTAATATGATGGTAGATCTACAATCTTCGGCAAAAATGACAGGACAAAGTTTGAGTTAAGTAGAAGTGCCTGTCTTCCACACTCCCAACTCTCCACCCCCCTCATTCAATGTTGATCCCTCAAGAAATATTTCTTCAACATATATGTGATATGTGGAGCAGGGAGAAGGGTTTCTCGTCCCATCTATTTTTGTTGAAGATTGTAGCTTGCATTATTACATGTAGCTGCTTGGACACAAAAACATTTTATGCTGAATAGACTGTTTGGTAAGATTTGGTCTTTTTAAACCTAGACAAATCTATACACACATGCTAGCTGATAACATTCTTTCCTGTGATGTGATCATGACTCCCATCCTTCTCTTACAGTGGCAAAGCTTCTGAGCTACCCCAGGAGGTCATCTCCACCCTTGCCTATCTGGACGACTTTGTTCATTACGCTTCTCTTCCTAGACAGGTCTGTACTCTTTAAACCCTTCATCTAATATCTGTGATATATCAGTTCAAATTTTCATTTGTGAACGATTTGTGTTTTGTTTTATAAAAAGAGAATTATTACAGACTCTGCCCTTGTTGTTTACCTTAAATGATATTTCAAATGAAAACATTCATATAGATAGGCTACTTAGTCTAACACACATTTGATTCAAGATTGTCAGAAGAGAATTATTACAGACTCAAGTCCCTTTGTTTTTACCTTAATTGATATTTCAAATGAGAACATTCATATAGATAGGCTACTTAGCCTAACACACATTTGATTCAAGATTGTCAGAAGAGAATTATTACAGACTCAAGTCCTTTGTTTTTACCTTAATTGATATTTCAAATGAGAACATCCATATAGATAGGCTACTTAGCCTAACACACATTTGATTCAAGATTGTCAGTGTTCATGTGAGTTGTCAGTTGCTTCACTCATGCAAGAGCACAGATTGTTGACCTTTGATGACCTTAGATCACCTTTGACCTCTCACAAAGAATAGAATAAGTAAGTAGATTGATATTGCTTCTGTTTGTTTTTTGCAGATGGTGGAAGCTCACATACCAGCTTACATCTTTGATGAATTCAAGAGTAGCTGTCAATGAACACTGTCTCATTGGGGTACTTATGAGCAGTATACCCCCCTCCCCAAAATAAAAGATGAATATAATATTACTCTCAGTATTTTTTATTCCCGCCAGCAGGTTTAAAAGTCTGGGTTCTATAGCAAGGAAGAATAATTACCTGGATAAAAAAAATAAACTGAATAAGGCATCTGACAGACACATCCAAGCCACAGGCATTAGCAAGATTGCCTAACAATAGCCAAACTGTGTGGGTCCCAGCAATAGCCAAACTGTGTGGGTCCCAGCAATAGCCAAACTGTGTGGGTCCCAGCAATCGCCAAATTGTATGGGTCCCTGTACTATGCAATATGCTTCACTTAGGACCAATGTGGTCACAGAACATGGTATGGAATCACAATGGAATTGCCACCAAACTTCATGAAATCCACCATTTTGTCAAATTTTTTGCAATTTACTAAACTTAGTCACCCCCCCCCCCATTTAAAAACATTGCAAAATACACATTTAAAATGTTATGGCTCATTGTAACCCATGCTGACACTGGCGATGTTAAATTTAAACCCTACTAATTGCAGTAAGGTATTTGCCATGGACACCCAAGCCCTTTCACTTTTGCTCATTCTAGAAATGGAACAGAGTTCCTTTGGTTTTGAATATATAAACAGGTTGAAATGCAAAATACATGTATATACATGCCAATATCAGACATTGTTTCATCTTAAAGCTTGCACATAGACAAACATGTTTCATATGAATTATTATTATTTTAGTCACATTTGACAGATCCACACAACTTTATGTAAATAAAGAAAACAGTTAATTAATATATTAGAATTTGTTTGCAGGTAATAAATTGTTCCCATGCAACTTTCCATTATGTGCTGAAAAGCTGATTGAATTTTATGACAAAATCATGTAGATTTAATACTCCTAAAGGGCAAATTCACTCTACAATTTAATTGTTATATGAGGTAGTACATTAAAACTCAATGTTGGTCGGCGGCATTCATCCCATCAGTTTATAGCATGTCCCAATATGGAAATTTGAGGGGAAATGAGGTAAAAAAGAGATGCAACTCCATGGATTGCCCTCAATTAGTTGGGTCCACATATATTTGTACCATTTGGCCCCAAACTTTATAAACGTTATGTATATAATTATCATTGTCATATACCCCTAAGCAAGGAACCATAGTGCCCTTGAGCTCTTGTTCTGGTTGATTTTTAGATCACTTTTTAGTTTTAATTTTAATTAGGCATCTGGCTACATTTATGATGTCATAGTTCACTTGGGCTAGAAAACTCTTTGTTGTTATTGTTTATAACTTTCATTTGTAAAACAGTATACCAAAGTTTGTAATATTTTTATATTTAAATGTATTGTGCAGCAGCTGTTGGTATAGAAATATATTGCAAGAGAAAGAAAATCACTAATTATCAAGAGGAACAAACATTTCTGGATGCAATATGCATATATATCAATATTTAAAACGTTGCCAGATTCTCAGTCAAGGGTGAAGATGTGATCAAAGTTGATATCCCCCCAAAACCTATAATGCTACTGTGATGGAAATTGTCACCAGTGAGTGGTGGTGTTTTCCCCCTTACTAGTCTGAAACTTTGAGGACTAATCTTTTAATTAAAATAGATGTATTATTCTTTTTTATTTTGTTATTCTTTGACTCTTTCTAGGTCTATCTGCATGGGATACAGAGGAAGCCATCTTGGCTACAGTGCTGGCACAATCCCAGCAAGAGTACTTGGATATCCTACGAGAGCCTAGAGAAGAAGATGGTGAAGAGGATTCGTCGTGACCTCTGACCTGGACATATTTCAACTTGTCTTTCTTGGAACCAAACTTTGGGTCGTAGAGAAGTTTCAGAATATCCAAGACATAACTTTACTCTTGAAATAACTTTACTCTGGTGGAAATGAGAGACTATCTAGGAAGACGGAGAATAGTGAAACATTATTTATGACTCCGGAAGTGAAGATTTAGAAAGGAGAACAATAGTTAAACATTCTTAATGACTCCAGAAGCGAAGATTTGGAAAGGAGGACAATAGTGAAACATTCTTAATGTTTGTCAGTTTGTGTTGAATGAGTTGATTGTCAGGTATTTCAAGTTACTGACTGAAAGAATAGACTATGAAAGATGAGACCTCCTTTGAAGGAAAATTGTACTGACACTTGTAGATATGTCAAATGTAATTACTGTCACTCTTGTATTGTCCGGTAGGAAGTGAAATTGTGGCTCTCGTAACGATTGTTAATAGTGTGAACATTTTTAACCAATAGGTATGATTTATCACTAAAGATGATATCAACTAGACATTTTTTTTTCTTTTTTAAAATAATAACAAATTCTGGTTGGTCTGAAAGACATTTAATTATTACACATCTAATATATATATATATGTAAAGTAAGCTTGATTCCAAATAGGTTAACACTGAAAAGAAATCTCTCTCACTCTGAAATATTTTGAGGAGGGGGGTGGTATTACATACATGCATGTGGGTGTCATTGCATGGCATGGGTAAAATGCACAGAAATACAACACGCAGAATGACGAAAGTGTTATTGCCCGCACACTTAACCGATTGAAGCAAGTTAAATGAGAGGGCGCTCTTACTTATACGGCAAAACACAGCTAAGGCTAGTGCTTTACGTACATTCTTAACGTTAGTAAACAAATTCTAACCAGGAGTGAGCAAGCACTAACTAGCCTAACACTCAGTAACACTAACAACACTGTAACATTCTAGAGCCTAGGCTAGCTAAGTACAACTAGTATAATGAGTGAACTGAAGTTTGGTCGGTACACATTATTTCGCAATAGGTATTCACTGATGACTCATCAT
The DNA here is from genome assembly GCA_027580055.1 of Paracaudina chilensis. Taxonomy (NCBI): domain Eukaryota; kingdom Metazoa; phylum Echinodermata; class Holothuroidea; order Molpadida; family Caudinidae; genus Paracaudina; species Paracaudina chilensis. The sequence continues at coordinate 4,240 of JAODFY010041646.1, read as the reverse complement.
TGATGAATATAGTGATGCACAGATCTGTTTAGGACCTATATGAGAGCGCCCTCTGTTGATGTTCAAGAACAACGGGCAGTCCCATATTTTGGACAAACAAAAGCCAGCAAACCACATCCAAATATTCTGTTTAAAATTGCTATCCTGGCTTACATAAACCATATATATATATATATATATATCTCATTTACTGTTTTCAAAATGTCCATGTATTATTTAATGCAAATTAATGATTTATGCATACAATTTGTCACCAAACAAAACCCCCCAAAACATGTTTCTAATCTCACATTCTCACTAATGACTGATACGATTGGCGTAGCAGAGTGTGGTTGTTCTGCATGACAAACTATGGCTGAAAGCTCCCGACTTCAAATTCAACATCTTCACCAAGTTCACCATCTGAAAATATTTGGATCTCACAACAACATGGCAACATGGCGTTTTTCCCTCTGTGCATGATTTGATATTTTAAATAAACAGTAATGATGAAGACTTGCTTGCTTATACACACAAATAAGACAAAAACATTGTTAGATTATGACAAAATCCAGTAGAAATTCTTGTGGTTGCATTAGCCGGTGGATATTGGTCTCCAATCAGATGTTGCGGTAGAGTTGGGGTGTCTGACATAGGTTTCGTTAACGTCTTTATGCATTGGTTCTATTCATAACTACAGACATTCGGCGGTATAAGGGGGCAATGGGAGAATGGTCGTCGCATACTCGGTTTGGTGGATCAGTAATAAGATGTCAGATGTATAACCTCATGGTAAAGCTAGTTGGGGCCTGGTTACAGTGTGTAATTTTATGTGTGCATGAAACAGATTGTTTGTGTTGTGTGTTTGATCAATCTGACCAAATCTTTTCAGACGTGTACTAAAAACCCCAATTTTATGTATTAACTAAAAATTTGGTATTTATGGGTTGCTAAGTTAGTAGAGATTTTCTGTTGTTGTATTTCATTTTTTTTACATTTTGTTTGTGAAAACATGCAATGTTTTAAAACAAATATGTAAGTTTAGTCGAAATTATGGAAGGAATATTTCTTATGGTTTAGAGAGGCGGTGTCAATTTTGGGGGTTTAACCTCATTTTTATTTGATAAATGAGAATGTCTTAGTTACATATGTGTTGTCTCCAGTAGCATAAATTATTTATCTTTTAATGTATCTTCTCTCATGTGTTAAGTAGTTTTGTTGACTTTTATAGTGTAATCATCTCAGGCACTTCCCATAACAAGCTATACTATATGACCAAATTGATATATTTCTTCAAATTGCTCACATTTAATTTATGTTTGTGTCTCTGTTTATATCTATGTAGCATTTATAGTGAGTGTTGTAACTGTAGCAAGCATATATTATCCATTAAGTAACTAACACCAAGCCTTATCTCCTTACTTGAGGATATATAATTAGACCTTGAGAGAAAGACATCACTGGATATATAAATTCTTGACTTATATTGGCAGACTATAATAATCCAAAGGCCTCGGTCTAGATTGATAGATAATGTATTGCTAGTCTTTGGTAGAAGATTTAGTACTCTTATTTACATACATCTACATCGACAGACCTCTACAACCTCAATCTTCGTTGACAGAAATCTGCATGGTTTTACCTCAAAAACCAAATGCTACATTGACAAACATCTACATTGATAGACCTCAAAAGACCCCAGTCTAGAATGAGAGACATCAACATTGGTAGACCTCAAATGACCCTGGTCTAGAATGAGAGACATCAACATTGATAGACATCAAAAGACACCCAGACTAGTAAGAGACATCTACATTGATAGACCTCAAATGACCCTGGTCTAGGATGAGAGACATCAACATTGATAGACATCAAAAGACCCCAGTCTAGAATGAGAGACATCAACATTGGTAGACTTCAAATGACCCTGGTCTAAGATAAGAGACATCAACATTGGTAGACCTCAAAAGACCCTGGTCTAGGATGAGAGACATCAACATTGGTAGACCTCAAAAAACACCCCGGTCTAGGATGAGAGACATCAACATTGATAGACCTTAAAAGACACCCAGACTAGTAAGAGACATCTGACTTAATATAAACGTATCTGTGTTTAATCACGGTAGTCTAATTATTGCACATCAACAAATACCAATCTAAATTGTTTATAGGCCTCTTGATCAAAATACCTAGATAAATGTTCTGCATCGACAGACCTTAATTAATTTGACATACCTTATATGATGAAAGCCTTCTGATATTAATCTAGATCAATGTATTGTGATTTGGTCTTGCCCATTCACACTATGGAGAGAAAAAAAAAATTAAAAGGTCAGCTTGGGCATAGTCAAGGGAAGACTATATTACATAAAATGTAATTGACATGCCATGCATGGGTAAAGTGTTGTAAATGCTCCCTAAATTCCTTTTTTTTGTTTTTTCATTTTTCATTTTTTTTTTTAAGTTACCTAATCTAAATTATTATTAGCTCATGCAAAATGACACTAGTATTCTGTTGTATCAGTTACCACTTTTAATTTCCATCAAACCTATTTATGTTATAGAGAGAGATGAAACCTTATTGATGCTATAATCATTGAAAGATTCTTAAAAAGAGGCAACATGAATGTAAATCCAATGCTTGATTATCTCAAACTCATTCATTTCCATGTTCTATATGTCTACATTATCTTTCTGTGAAAAAAAAATAAGTTGAAAATTCAACAAAGGATGATGCTAGAGTTTTTTCCCAGATGACCTCAAATAACCCCAGATTTGCCAGCACCATGACAGTTCATCAATGGTCAATAACTTTCTTTACCCCCACCCCCCCCCTCCCAAGACAAATAATGGTATGAAAGCTCATTCTGTCCTCTATCAAATAAGCCAAATTTGTGTGTACAATTTACACCATGGGTTGTTAAAGGGTTAAATATTGTTATCTGAAATTAGGTTAGCCCCTCCGTACTTCACATTTACTGCTTTCAAAATGCCAAAAGTATTATTTTAGTGAAAATTAAAATTTATGCACTTAATTTGTGCTGAACAAACACAAAAACATGTTTCTGAGTTCATATCTCAATATCTGCATGGTTGTTTAACACGACCTATGGTTTAAATACATGGGTGCACATCCCAGGGTTGGGGGATATATACCCCCACATCTATACACACCTCCCCCAACTATATTTCTTGCAGTCAGAGGTGGGGGGGATCATTCAGTCGGGGTTAAGGAGCACTGGAGCCAAAAATATCATCTGTATTTTTTATCACTATGAATGACCACATCCCTGTTGTAATAACTTCAGATGCAACAATAAACACCTCAATGAGAAAGTTTACAAACATGTTCATTAAATTAGGAATCTGTTAGTTCTCGGTGTCACTTGAAACTCATGTGAATTTGCTACTTGCAGTGTCTGTAGATGTATAGTCCTTACGGATGGACTACATGTGTGGCAAAAAAGATGACTCATAAATGGGACCCAGTAACATTAATGTAATCGAAAAACTCGGTCCCCGATATATGCCAGACGCGCCGGTGTTGATCCGTCTTCGTGCGTGCAGTGACGTCTCCGCCCGTGCATGTCACTTACACCAGGCTATACCATCGCCGTAGTTTCCAGCACAGTAATGGAAGCCATCATTTGGCAAATCAGTCACCACATGTAAGCAAACAGGTAGTAGAAGATCTTTAGAGAGGAGGCTTGACATAGATTGAAAAAAAACAACATATACACTCCCCGACAACAAATAAGAATATTACCCTTTTGCCAGATATTAGTAATTTATATTAATATTTTGATACTGTTCAATGTCTCTGCCCACGTCATGCTGTTTCCTGCGATATATAGTATGGGGGAACATTACGCAAATGGCCGCCTTTTTATTGATAATTTATGATGTAAATTTCTATCCCCACCCCCCTCCCCGTTCGGGGAAGCTATCCCCCTGTCGGACAAAACCTAGCCCCCACCCCTGAGCTAGGGAAAGATTTCTCTTCTTTTTAAGGATGTTGTTTAAATTCGAAGCTTTCTCGTTGTCTTCTATTCTCCGTTTTTCGCGCACTTACGCGCACATGAATAAATTTGTCGCCAGAATTTTTTAGCTTTTGGTACAAGTAGTGGGCATACGCGCATCACCCAAAATTGTCATCGCGTGGGATAATCACCTATTTCGCAAAAGGCGCAATGTTTTCTGGCGCGCAGTATACCTCTCACTATTATTATTATTATTATTATTTTTTTTTGGGGGGGGGGGC
>JAODFY010041535.1:0-12598 GCA_027580055.1 Paracaudina chilensis | reverse complement strand
AAGAATTATCATATTAAGCACAAGTTGAAAATCTTGAGTGTGCCGGTGGTGGGGGGGGGGGGGGGGAATAACATAGGTTGTCCTCCAATTTTAATAAGTTTGGTATATAACCCCCTTCTTCCTTTTTTTAAAGATTTCACACAATAAGATATAACGAAACGACGGATTTGTGGTTAAAAAAGATTTGAACAGTGGGTGACATCCAAAGTGGCAAGATGGTAATTGAAAAGTTGGGGTTTGTCTTGGTGTTTTCGTAGATTATGCTTCCGTATTTATTTCCCGTACATTAAAAGCATTAAACATGCCAATGTAAGGTATGTCTGTGAAGTCAATATAACATACCTTAATTACCAAAAGTAACATACAATCTAAACGAAAAAAGTCATGTTGGACAAACATTTGCCCATGCAGCTTTGGGCACGTATGCCACTTGTCCAAAGATGGACGGCACACGTTTACCCAGTCTACGTTGTCGTTAACACAGAACGGTTATAAAAATCAATCAACTGACTATTAGGCAAACATGATTTTACCTAGCAATAGACAGGTGATGACATACGGACCCAAATGTTGGGCAATTTGACAATTTTTACACCACTCGTTTTTAGTGTAAATACACTGGTATAGTAATAAAACGAAAACAAAATCAACATTTTCCCTAGTCTATCACTGGCTTTTTATTTACGATTTTTGAACGTGTGATATAATATATCGCGATATCGATTTATTTTTTTAACAATATCTGAATATTTCCATGTGGTTTCCTAATCTTTAGAGTGTGTATCTGCAGAGGAATGCCTGCTTTTTGGAGCAAGAGTCGTCGTTCCAGCGACCTTCATTCACCTGTTGGTTCCAGACTTCACCGCAGTCCTCGTCGCCATACTGGTTTGGGCATCCTGGACACCAGTTCGTATAACTTCCGCCGCCATGAATCCATGTCCAAGAACTCTCCGTCTCTAAGTCATTGAAACCAATCCAGAACTAGGGATGACAAGAAATAAATACTTGTAATCAATATTTATATTTCATATAACTATAGGCCTAGTATGTATTTGTTTATAAATCACGACGAAGATTTATATCGCTACGACTTCAAATAAAGATGTGTAGTGGCGTGTACGAGTGGGTTGGGATTGTAGTACAGCTAGTTCATAGATAGCCTTTGGACGCTATACGTATAGAAGTCACCATAGGCGTATGGGAGCATTTCCATTTGGGGGAGGGGGCAGAGGATTCCTTGCCCGAAAGCCTATCTAAGCGGAGGGCCACCAGGTTGGGCGGAGCGTATCGATTTTTTTCTTAAAAAAGAACCACCTCTTAGATTGCAGGAAACAGCACTTCACAGATTATTTCCCGGCAAAATGTCGAGAGATATTTGCTCACGCTACTACTGAACTCTGTCCGAAAGACTATCTAAGCGGAGCGCCACCATAGTTTGGCACGGAGCGCGAAGCATACCGAAGCGTACCGAAAAACGCTGCTACTGCCTGCGACATAGGTCCTATAAATCGGTGGCTCCTTTCCTATTTTCAAGCCCGAATCCGTCTATTGAGGTCACGGGTTCTTCTGTGAAAATATTTCTTAGTTTCGGCACACGAAGCACCATATATGCATATGTACATACTATTTTGCGTTAACGATTAACATTTACGAAAACAGGCAAACATATGTAACGTTATTTCCGAAAGGGATGGACTCGGATCCTATATCCATCCATCAAATACAGGTAAAGAAGAACTTTTTGCACTCGTTTTCGGAATAGCGTAACTAGCTACAATAGTGTTTATAGTAAAAAAAAACAATACAAAAAACCATTGTCTATCGCTAACGGAACTTTCTTTCAAATTACAATAAATCGTAAGGTTAACATTGTCTATCGCTATCGGAACTTTCTTTCAAATTACAATAAATCGTAAGGTTTATTGAAGTTACAAGATAAGTACTATTCCACAAAGGAGAATCATTCCGTCGCCCGTTAAAGGAATTCTTATGTCTAAAATGTTTCCAAAAATCACAAAAATTGTAGAATTTTGAAGAGACAAACTTTGTTTGGTAGTATATCACCGAGCATGCGCAAATTGTATCAACGAACTAGCTTATAGGTAACCTATTTGGCCACTCGCAACAGGCCACTATTGGTCACCCGAAAATTACAAATTGTATTACACAAACGTACAAACAAATAGAAATTAAGGCACCATTTTGTTTGTTATATTATGTCCCCATCTCATATTACATTTTCAAAGCTTTTCATGTTCAAGTTTAATTTGCGCTGGCAAGTGTGACGGTTTGTAATGAGTAGAACGTATTTCCTTTACGTGACACGAAGAACTATATGGTTGAATTTTTAATTTAAAAAAAAATCATACTGTAAGACTGAGCAGAATTGTAAGACTTTGAGCAGCAAAATAGGTCTTCATCTCTCAGTGTGCTGTTTTAATCATTCAGTACATTTGTTCGTCTTATATAAGATAACTATATTCTACTCATTTTGCCAATTGAATCATTCATTTAGCTTGAAATCGAACTTAAAAACAGTTTTTATGCGTTTTGTTCGGCGACAAATTATATGCATAAACCGATAAAAGCTTGAAAAATGAAACGTATTTGATGTGGAATTCAACACAGAATAAAGTCTGATAGTAAATGAGAGTCCTATATTGCGGCCTAATCATAAAAAAGTACACATTTTGCTTTAATGCAGACCAATTTTAATATTTTCTTTTAGTTTGCTTTATGAAAAACACTGAAAGCTAAATCTCTTTCCCAGCGCAATTTCTTAAATGGCAGTCAATTGCATTTTTAACACCTGTGTACTGGTGCACGGGCTTTTACGTTCTGTTTCCCAGTGTAATGTGATCCTTACCTTAAAAGAATCGTCCAGTGGAAAATGTATCAATACAATTACAATAAGCATTCTTGGTTGAGATAATGATTTTTAAGCATCTGGCCACATTTGTGATGTCATCACACTTGGGCTAGAAAAGTCTAGTTTATTATACTTTATATTAGGTCAATTGGTACAATGGTATGCCAAATTTGATTCACATGAACCTTGGTACATATGGTCAACATTTAGTGCCAAACATTTTGAAGGTCCTTTGGAGGTCATCAGGAGTGAATTGAGGTCAAATTACCTAACATTGTTTGATTCACATGAAACTGAAACTTGGTACATATGGTCTACATTGAGTGCCGAAAAAACGTCATCAGGGTGTCATCGGAGGGGTCAATTGAGGTCAAATTACTAAACGATGTTTGATTCACATTAAACGTGGCACATATAGTCAACATTTAGTGCCGAAAATTTGGAAGGTCATTTGGAGGTCATATTAGGTCACATTATCAAACTGCTTTGGATGAACATATATCTTGGCGCATATAGTCAACGTATTTCCTTGGGTCACTAACTAGCATATATTGATGCAAGCTAAATATACATTTTGAAAACGAAATATAGTATTGAACAAAAATTGTGTCTCTTCACATTAGGCTATTCAATTTAAGAGCTACATAACTTTGCCAAGTTTCTAACGCTTTAATTTGATGACCTAAATTATCGGGAATTTGTGCAGACGGACATTGCACATGATTTGGCGATGAGATCAGCAACTCCATGGATTGCCCTCTTGTTTTTCTTGTCGGAGGTGACCATACCAGTTCTCTCCTACTCAATCACCTTCACTGGCTACCAATCCACGCATGCATTACTTTTACAATTTTTCCAAATGCTTGAACAAGTTCCATATTATCTAGCGAATCTGTTATCTCTTAATACGTGACAAGTTATTCCTATATATTCCAAGCATTAACAAGAAAACTGAAGGCTCAATCAATTTCTTTCTTATTGTCACTTGTTAGTGTTTGGCCTCTATATTTATTCTTCTGTAAAGCACCGTGTTCTTTGTAGAGTGATATTGCCTCATTTAATTGTATGATGAAATAGGTTACTGTCTTTCACCAACCTGTTGCAGCCATCTGAGATATCACCAAATTCATGGACAGCTAGGCCATGCTGCCCATGTTGCAGGCCATCAATAGTGCCCTCTATGATGCAGGTATCCCCATCGACCTGGGTCATCCGAATGATGCCTTTGACCTGTGTAGAGGACTCTATCACTGAAACAGCTGCCCCTAAATGCTGCACTGGAGTGACCAAGAATAAAGCAAAACAAACATAGTTGCAGTGACCAATTCAGCAGTACTTGCAAATTCTAATTTAAAAAATCTAGACCCTTTCAGCTATAAAGAAAAAAAAAACATAATTTTGCAAGATGACATTCTTTGCATTTTGGGCATGTAAGCAGCATTGAAAACACTTTATACAGGGTGAGAATGACCAGGGTGAGAACAAGCAATCTACATATATTGAAAATTTACAAATTTGTAAGAAAATAAAATATTAATCAAAATGCGATAAGTTGTAAGGTTTTATTCTTTTATCAATTGTTAAATCGTAAAAGGTTGATAAAGCTAACATATTATATTTGAAATTGACATAGGTTGTAGATCAGAAATGATAAATGAAATAAATCAAAGTGTATGCATTATTTTCTTAAACCTACAATAATTGGCCGGGGAATATCTGTATAGTTATTTTAGACTCATTTTTTGGAAAATTATCACACACACATAATACACATTCTTGTTTGCATGACATTCAGTCTGAGGACCTCATTGAATTATTTTTATCCTAACCTAATATAACCTAACCTTGACAATATCCTAACCATTGTTTTAACCATTCAAGGACCTACTGTTTTCATTACTTTTTTTCTGAGGACCTGAAATTCCATTTTCTGGGTCTTCAGGCTGAATGCCCTACAAACGCACTACCATGATCATATACACACACTGTCACATATACACACACTACCATGATCATATACACACACTGTCACATATACACACACTACCAAGATCATATAGAAAAATTTGACTTTGCTTAATAATGTTATCGTAGCATTAGCAACGTCAACTATAGAGGTTTTTCATGTGACGTCATTTTGACGGCCAAGCGTCAAGAGTCCCCGAGCGTGTTGCAGTAACCAAGGTTATATCATAGTCACTGTCCCGAGATACGCACAAAATGTATACGTCACAGTAGCAAAATTAAACTGTGCTTAATACACGATCGGGGACACGCGGGAGGACACGCTCGGGGAGCTTGACGTTTGGCCGTCAATATGACGGTGAAAAACCTCTATATAGACAACACCATGCTGGTGATACCAATGATTACAAGGGATTATCTGGGCAGTGTACAATGTTGTTATATTGTGTCAGATAAAATACAAGGGGAAATCTTACATTAATTTACTATCAGTGCCATAAAAGTCCTCTATATGCTATCTACAGCAGCAGAAATGGCCTCACATGTAACCGGATGATCACAAGTGGGGAAAAAAAAATGGTACAATTATTATACAAAATGGTGTAATTATGGTCTTCCCCCCACCCATCCCCCACGATTTCTGCCAATAAAATATATACATACACTTTGACCCTTGTCCTTTGAGTACAGCTCTTTTGCCCGTTTGCTCCAGAAGTTCTTGAATCTGGAATGAGGTGAGGATGGATTCAACCAGTACCTGCTCCTGGGCCAGATTGACTGAAACTGACTGCACTCCTGTGAGGAACCAAGATTCAAAACTAACATGATCAGTTGATCATCACTTATTAGTAATGCCCACAAAACTAACATGATCACCACATATTAGTAATGTCCACAAAACTAACACGGTCACCACTTATTAGTAATGTCCACAAAACTACCATGATCATCACATATATACTAGTTATGTCCACATAACAAACATGCTCACCACACATTAGTTATGTCCAGTTAAAAATTAATTAAACACAATATGCACTTAGAGATGAACTTTGTTCATAAGGTCGAACATAATTTACCATGGGTGATTTTAAGTGGGTTCCAGGCTCCATTTTGCTCCAGTGAGCAATGAAATTCAGTTATGGCTCCCATGAGAGTTGAAAAAAATATATCAATGGGCTCCACTAATTCGTACCCAAGTGGTGCCAGTGAAATCAACTTGTAAACCTTCTGAATAACATTTCTTGTGTGTATATTTATTGCTGCTGCATGCCTTAGCATAATACAGAAGTTCACTAAAAATGACTTCATGAACCTTGGGCTTGACAATCACAGTCAAATTTGAAATTGGCTCCAGTTGATGTTGTTTGCTTAACTGACCAAAATATTATAAGAGTATGCTATTTACCAACAATCCAACTCTTTGTTAATTATTCTTTTTTGTTTGGGAGACATTGCTCATGTGTTCACTGTCAAGGGTACCAAATATTTTCTGTGGGTTCTGGGTTAATGAAAACATGTATATATACCTGGTACACCTTCAAGAGATTTCTTTATTGCATCAACACAGCTCTGACATGTCATTTGAACAGCGAATTCAACCTGTCACAAGATAATAACGAAAAACAGAGAATGTTAATATTGAGGGATATTTATAATATTTGGGGGGAAGAAATCATACACCATGATGTTACACTGCATAAGAAACAAGAGCACAATTTGTGCTGGCATTTTTGACCTCATTATTTCCACTATAGTATAATCAATTCTAACAATCTAACACATGAGCGACATGTCAAACTGGCAGCCTATAAAGGCTTGCTTAGGCCAGTGCTGGAGTATTCCAGCACTGTTTGGGATCATCATCAGATTTATTTACTGGGTAAGTTAGAAAGTGTCCAGAGAAGATCCGCTAGATTCATTGCTTCTGATTATTCCCATGACCCAGGATTTATGAATTCCATTCTGAAGCATCTAAACCTTGATCCTTTGTCTGATAGATGTAAACAAAGTAGGTTAATCCTTTTCACTAAAGGCATTCATTGTCAGGCTGGTGTTCCTGTTGCTAGTCTCCGGCGTCCTGTTCGTAGGACTCGCAAAATGCACAATATTCATTACTGTCAATTGTCTGCCAGGACAAATTGTTATATAGTTTCCTGCCCAACACTATTAGAGATTGGAACAACCTCTCCCCTAGCATAATAAGCATATAATGCTGGTGATCATATTGACCCTATCAAGTACATTAATGGTAATATTAAAAAGTAATTTGGCTTCTCAACACATGCGTGGTGTATTAATGTCCTTTGTGGATGTCTCACTGCATTTAAAAGAAGAAAAATTGCCAATGTCTAATTTACATGTTTCATATATTTTTGAGATTACAATGTTTTTGGTGATTCGCATATATGCTGACCTCAGATAAACTTTCACCGTTACCAAAAAATAGGGATATTATACATACTCACAAATAAAATCATGCATAAAAACTTTCAGCTGGAAGGGCATGTGAGAATCGATCAGAATTATAATGGGGGTAACAGGGTTGTAGCTAGGCAATTCCGAGTGTGGGTCAGCAGACAATCTAAGCGTAGCGCCACCAATAGTTGGCGTGTAATGCACCACAAAAAGTTTGGCAAAAAATGCCAGATTGCAGGAAATGACACTTTCCATGGCTTTTAAGTTACATCTAAACATTCTTTATTTTGTGATCTCATGTCCTGTTTTTTACGACGGACTGAAAATTTGGTCATAACTTTTAAAATTCCTGTCATAACAATCAGTCCTATAGTAAATTGTCTTTACATGTTTTGTAATCAATTTTACATTGATAATTATCCATTATTTTTCCAACATTATTAAACAACATATTGTACAGACTTACAATACATACATTCCTATCCCTAAGTTGGAGTAATGCACAAATATGGCATCGTACCTTTGTCTATTTCACAATGTTGGGATTTGGTCAGAACAATACCGACCTAGGCCTAATTAATAAAACCAATGTTGATCCCGACCACCTTTTAGTGTTTTAAAAGTATATTTCAAAATCCCCCCCAACAGTGATTAGAAATTTTTGTTACTGATTGAATTTACCTCACTCTTCCAAATAACACCACATTTTAAACAACATATTGTATTTGTACAGACTTACAATACCTACATTCCTATCCCTAAGTTGGAGTAATGCACAAATATGGCATCGTATCTTTGTCTATTTAAAAAAGTTGGGATTTGGTCAGAACAATACCGACCTAGGCCTAATTAATAAAACCAACGTTGATCCCGGCCACTCCAAAATGTTACTGGGTATAGGCTATGTTGTAGTCAGAGCTTGCTAGGAACCCTTAAAAGTTAACTAAGCCTAGCCTAGGCCTTATTACAAGATTATATAACATTAGCGCCTGGAACGTGGTGCCTGTAATTGTACTGTATGTAGCTTGTACCAGTCAACCAAAACGTCCCTGCTTTTTTTCTACCAAAATTGTAAGGAAATGTAATTGGAGAATAGTTATGGCAAGGTTATATGAATCATGATACTGGAATGTTGTAACGGGGAGGCACTTGTGATGCGTTGTGTAACATTTTGCTTTTTGTAACGTAAGTTTATTAAATTGTGAATGGATGCGGTGTTTAGGTTTTGAAGGAAATGTATTTGGAGAATAGCAGTTGCAGAGGGAACTGGCATCGAGTGGACATGCTTCCTGTGCCAACTGAAGATGTCCGAACCCATAGCTGAGAGTACTCAACTTTCCTCGCCTGATGTTGCGGAGATTGTAAACAATGTGATGCTGATGGAGGGAGTACATGAAGCCGTTGAGCTGTTAGATGCATTGCATAAGCCAGACAACCTAGCCAGGGCAGCCAATCTTCACTGCCATGCCCCACTATGTTGTCAGTCGGGGGAAACTCACTCAGTCGGGGGATTTCAGAAAATGCATGGAGGAGAGAAAATGGGCTAAGGAAACATAATTATTTTTGACCGATGTTTATTCTTCAACTACCGTATAATGTTGCTGTTCTCTAGCTCTAATCCCTCTCAATATTATAAGGTCAAACATGTTTCACAGTGGGCACAAATTATCGCGCTCTGTGCGCGTGTATATTTGTATTCGACAGCATCACCAGAATTGCTCAACTTGGAGCAAATAACTGCCAATTTGGAATAAGGCACAATTTTTGCCCCTCTCATACTTGGCGATTGGCCATGCGCTTAGTATGTGTCCTTCCGTAACGTTTTACAGAAAAATTCAGTCCCACCCAACAGTAATCCAGTCGGGGGATCAGCTGTTTGACCCCTCCCCCCTCCTAGCTATGAAATCCTGCGCACGCCACTGGGGCGGAAACATTTTTACCAAAAACACAGTGGGAAATACTTCAATACTCCAATCTGGAAATGCACGAAAAACGTACAAAATCGTTTTACGGGCAGGTTTTCAGAAATGACAAAGTATTTCCAGACCCGTTCAAACTACTTCCTAAAACAAAGGAGGTTTTTAAGCTATTTGCATGGTCTGGAAAGTGTCATTTCCGGTGATCTAGGAGGTATGTTTAGCAATATTTTTCGCTACACGCCAACCGATGGTTGCGCTCCACTTAGATGGTGTCACACATTTTGACTATTCAGCGTCCGCTCGCCAGGTTTGCGGAGCTCCGTACGCATATGTCCTTTTCAATTGCTTATGATGTTGCAATGGTTAAATGGTATATCATTAACTTTTCAAAAAGGAAAATGGCCGCTGGTCCACATAAATACCTGATTGAGCAACCATATAACAAAAGTAGCCCTTGTATAAATAATAATTTATACTGTCTTCCAGCTGTACAATATGCTGCGACGTGTGTGTGTAACAGGGAACCCATGTGTCTAAAATATTTCTAATTTACCCTTTTTTGCATGTAAATTTGTAAAACATACAATCTGGGGGGCATTTTGGCAAATATTTTGTCGCTACGATACGCGTCAACCGATTGTGGCGCTCCACTTAGACCTTGTAGATCACATCCCCTCCATAATTAAATCATGGTGCCCCCTCAAAATTTAAGATTGGCCACACCCCTGCCCCTGGCCGGATGCGCAAAGTGCTCGCCCGACCAGATGTCCCCCCCCCAAAAAAAAAAAAAAAATTAAACAGCTCGCCGCCCCTGCCAGTGCTATACTGAAGTAGTGGACTAGTGATAGTAGAAATACAATATATGGGGAATGTTCTATGGAAGGGGACTTGTGTAGCATAAAACCAATGTGTGTGGAAAGTTCTATAGAAGGGGGCTGGTGGTAGCAGAAATAAAATGTGTGTGGAATGTGCCATATCAAAAGAGATTTTGATGGCAGAACGATTATGTGTGAGGAATGTTTTATCTATTGCGTGCAAAACATTTTTTTTTCCAAATGTTATTTCGATATACTGGGAAGACCCAGCACGTCCCAAAGGTATTACTTTACCAGACTAATAGCTTTCCCATACCTTGTTTATACACATTTAGCATTGAACGGTTGATACGTTATGATATGTTTCTAATAAAAAATAAGATAATTAGGCCGAATATATCCCATCGTGTTCTTATTTACTAATTAATAAATGCAATTTATTTACAGTTGTTCAGAATTCGGATACAAGAACAAATGAATATTCAATTTTATAACCATTTTAGCACTTGCGTGTGTAGAGTGTAAAAGCTTGAAACAAACCTCAATCTTACCTTAATTAATCGGCTTAATTAATTATTTACTGTTAACTCTAATTCAACATATGGTAACCTCATCATTGCCATTCTGGAATGACATATAGCAAATGAATTCCCCTGTGCTACTTTCGGTGTCGATGAAGACACTTCAACTAGCAAACTATATACGAGTTTGAAAAATTAATAACGCAATTAGAATTAATTATTCATATAAACAACAAAATGACCCATAATGATCGCATCACACTAGTGCGCAGAGAATATAAAATCGACAGTCTATGATTATATATTTTTTCCTTATCAATAACTTATATTGACTGTAAGACGTTAATCCTTGGAGACCACCATGTCCGGGTAGTGACCTGAACGCATAAAACACTCCCAATTAATTCAACGAGATAGCAAAATGCCATAATCAATATAGGGAAACTTCTTATTCTCAACATTAGGCTACATTACATCTACCCATCACATAATATAGGCCAGGTATAAAGGCCAGGGCCCCGAGGACAGTTATTATTTATTCTTCATAAATTAATGGTATACCTTCTATGAAGAAGTTTTATCCCTTGGTCTTATAATGAACTTTGGGCCCTTGGATGTGGCCGCTCTGACCCCCACACCTCGTTAGGCATAGACACATGTAGCCATTTGGGCGAATCCCATGGAAGTAAAGCGATTTGGTGAACTTTTGGGTAACATTATACTAAAACATATCTTCCACGCCCCCTCCCCGCGATCCACGCTCATCTTCAATGGATGGACCCATATTAAACACGAGAGAACTCGAGATATATGGTTAGGAATAAAGTAACACCCTGACCGTGAGTTGATCTGAATTTGTCAAGCTGTGTGCTTCATTTGACAGCAGCTGCATGGAAATGTATTTGAGGTGTTCGTTATTTATTTATTTATCACTTTACCATCCACTTAACTTGTAGCGATGAAGCTGCTCATTCTGAACTGAATATCACCAGCTTGTGCACAATATCAAGGAAAAATTATATGAACGAATCAAGTGATATATAATATATTCAGCCAAAAAATCGACTGCGTGTTTCATTATCTTAATCAATGATTTTAAATTAACAAGCCAAGTTTAAACACACGTTAAATAAGGTCTAAATTAAAATTTGTCTTGCTCGTGTCTATATTCTGTTTTGTGATAATACAATGATAATACAGAATTTTACGTATTGTAATGTGAGCAAGACGGCGACTCGTTCTTGGTATTGGATGATATCACATCCCATTCAAAACAATTATTCATGTGAAAAAATAAAATCAATGGGAGTGTCCTCATAAACGTGTGGGGGTGGGGATTCCACCAATAATCGCCGCCCTTGAATGTAAGTGTTTATTCAACACAATATATTTTGATGTCATGATATATTTCGCGGGACTTGCTTTAATAGAAAAATATTCATCGTTGCAAATTTGTCAATTTATTTCTTACTTAAAACATGTTTTTGATTCCTTGCCTTGGCCGAAAGGAATCTATGCGATCACGTTGGCGTGTGTGTGTGCGTGTGTATGTGTGTGTGTGTATGTGTGTATGACGCCAAGCTTGTAACCACATTATCTCAGCAGTCCCAACTTGGATTAATATCTTACTTGGTACATACGTTACCCTTATTGAATAGATGATCCCTATTGATTTTTTAAGAGGTCAAAGGTCATATGAGGTCAGTAGGGGTCAAAATCTGAAAACATTGTAACCACGTTATCTCAGCAGTCCCAAGCGGAATTAACATCTTACTTGGTACATATATTACCTCTATTGAGTAGATAATTCCTGTTGATTTTGGAAGAGGTCAAAAGGTCATATGAGATCAAAAGTGGTCAAACTCTGAAACTCTTGTAACCTCGTTATCTCAGCAGTCCCAAGTTGGATTAACATATTACTTGGTACATATATTACCCATATTGCGTAGATGATCCCTATTGATTTTGGAGGTCATATGAGGTCAATATGTGTCAAATATTGAAAACCTTGTAACCAGGTTATCAGTCCCAAGTTGGATTAATCTTATCCTTGGTACAAATGTTACCCACATTGAGTAGATGATTCCTATT
>JAODFY010041424.1:0-12600 GCA_027580055.1 Paracaudina chilensis | reverse complement strand
TAACTCTTAGTGCACTGTGCTGTTGATTTAGTCCATAGTTTGTAATATGACTATAACTCTTAGTGCACTGTGCTGTTCATACAGTCCATAGTTTGTTATATGACTATAACTCTTAGTGCACTGTGCTGTTGATTTAGTCCATAGTTTGTAATATGACTATAACTCTCAGTGCACTGTGCTTTTGATTTAGTCCATTGTTTGTTATATGACTATAACTCTTAGTGCACTGTGCTGTTGATTTAGTCCATAGTTTGTAATATGACTATAACTCTTAGTGCACTGTGCTGTTGATTTAGTCCATAGTTTGTAATACGACTATAACTCTTAGTGCACTGTGCTGTTCATTCAGTCCATAGTTTGTAATACGACTACAACTCTTAGTGCACTGTGCTGTTGATTTAGTCGATATTTTGTTATATGACTAACTCTCAGTGCACTGTGCTGTTGATTTAGTCCATAGTTTGTTATATGACTATAACTCTTAGTGCACTGTGCTGTTCATTCAGTCCATAGTTTGTTAACCTTGTGATCTGTGCTAGTCCATGATTTGCCACATAACTATGGCACTTACTGCACTGTGCTGTTGGTTTAATCCATAGTTTTTAAAATGTTATTGTCTGATTATATACACACTTGTATGTGACTAGTACTGAATGTTCCATTAATATCCAAGTCAAATATTTCTCGGTATCTGTGACAATCCTTCTATTTGGGTAGTAGCCTAACATGATCCTGTGATAGGTAACCTTCTTAACACATGTAAGATGTGAGTGAATACCCACCCGCTACTGAATAATTCTTAACATATTCCTTACTTTAATATATGATATCTGATGACAATTTTGAGAACCGGTATTTTAGAAAATATTTGGGGGGGGGTATTTCAATACAATTTTTTTGTTTCACAAACCATTCAGCAAGTTAACTCCCCCACAAAATATGTGTATTACTTAAAAACAGAACTAATTTTTTATTTTATTTTGGAGTGAGGGAGGGGGGGGTGGCGGAAAATACACAAACAAAATCATAACAATTATGATAATATGTTAGTGTTCTATGCAGATGCACTCTAATTCTTCACACTGGTCAAAATAAGCACTGCTCTGGATTGGTGAAAAAAATATTAATGAGATGTAATTTTTCTCAAAATGTTTCTGTACATTTTCTTGACAGTTGTTTATATATGTGAGGGAGGATCGAGTAGGGGTAGAAGAATGCGAGGTACATGGTTATATCTGAATGGCACGTCGTCTAAATAGCTGTGCCTGAATGTCTATGTAAATGTGGGAACCTTATTGGTGTTACGGGGAATAAGGTGGGGGGATAGGTTGTCTATAAAACTATAAACACCTAATCCATCCATGGACAATTACTTTCTTCTTGTTAGGTTAGGTTAGCTACACTACTAAATTAAGTCTCCAGAAGTAATATCCTACATATATTAGATTAGTGAGATCACTAAAGTTGTTGTCTTGAAAAGTAATATCCTGCATTATAAGTTAGGTTAGTGAGACTACTAGATTTGTTGTACAATTGTTGTCGCGAGAAGTAATATCCTGCATGAAAAGTATTGCAAACCAAACTAGTTGAAGGAATTAGTGAACTAACTAGGAATGCTCTATGCTACATGTTTACAACCATGCATAGGTGGATCTTCTCTATACTGTTGTGTATTAATTAGTGAAAATATGTTTCTCTTAAATGCCAATGCAATCCTTCAATGGACATACAAACTGGACATGTACAAAAATATTAAAACAACTCCATTTTACCACCTGTATTCTCTGATATATTGCCAGCTGTTGGAGCTTTAGTTATTTCCATTATTATATAATACCAATGACCCAAAATTGACACTCGTGTTGCCTGAAGTAATAAGAATCAATACACACATTAAGGGCATCATATGAAATAAGTGTAGCAAAGGTTGAAGGGCAGTAATGCATAATGCTTAGTGTTTATAAACTGTGTAATAAATTTTAGACTTGGTTAATAAGATACATTTCCCTTACACACTAATTTGTGTAACACTTGTAGCCTAGTTTTGTTTTTGTGTATTTCTTGTTATATTAAATCCTGGTTATTTTACTTGCAGAATGGGGTTGTATTACCTAGTCTATAGCATACTTTATTGAATGTCTCTCACTC
Source organism: Paracaudina chilensis (assembly GCA_027580055.1). NCBI lineage: Eukaryota > Metazoa > Echinodermata > Holothuroidea > Molpadida > Caudinidae > Paracaudina > Paracaudina chilensis. The sequence continues at coordinate 10,452 of JAODFY010041424.1, read as the reverse complement.
TTAATTTCCACTTATAGACTTGTCCCAATTTTACCAGCCCACCCTCCCCCTCCCCATCAGTGCTTTTACCATACATGGCAGCAAATGAGCTGACCAGTCTAGCAGATTTTTAGAATATTTGAGGAACCAAGTTAATCAAGTAGTTATTGATCGATGAATATGTCTTGTTGCAACATCACTATCACATGTATAATATTATATAGTTGGTTACCATCATCTAGTAAAAACCAAAATTACTTGCGGTATTAAAAAATAATGCAGAACAGATCATTTTCTTTTTAGATTTACACACAGTTAGGTCAAATTAAGATCCACTGAAGTCAGGAAATACTGAAACATTCAAATAAGAATTGATGTGACCTGTGTTAATTGACCTAACATTTGACCTCTTATTAAATTACTGGGAGCTATGTCCAAGGGTCAATGCTGCTGAGCTACTCCAGCTTCTACAATTACAAGGAAGCCAATTTATTATGATAAGAAAATCCCAGTGGTATCAACTAAACTAAACAAGGAACCATGTATTAATTATAGGTAAACCATGTACCACATATGTGATGGCACGGCTGAATAACTCTGGCTGTGAGTGTTGTTAGTCCTCAAAAGAATAAGGTATATTTGCTTCTAATGGTTCTTCCTGAAAAATATCAAGTTTGATAAAGTTTTCAGCATTGGTCTTTTGACATCAAATGATTTAATCTACTTACTATGAGAAACCTATGTATCAAGCATAGTATTTTTTGTGTGTTTGTTAACAGGGAAACACCAAAAACATCACATACAGATTTCAAAAAAATTCAGTGACGAAAGTTCCTATACCCACAATGTAGGGTTAAAATGGAAAATTACCTTATACTATTCTACACACTGAAGCAATACAGAGTTCCAATAGGGAGTGTACGGTAGCCCATAATGCCATACTATTACTGTTAAGGGCTTAAATGAGCCCGCCCCCCCCTTCATCAAAATGCATAAAATTGCACACGATCATGTACCTGCCATTACAGACGTGCAAACCAACGTTGAAACAAATCTGACTTATGGTTACTGAATTATTGCAGTTTTAAGATTTTTACGTTTGACCCCATAACCTCATTAATATTCAAGATATGAGCATAAAAAAAATATGGCACACCTTCTCCATATGGCGGATCTATGAATGGCCTCAATCCAACTTTCCCTTATTGAGATAAATACTATGCTTGAGCGTACCCAAGCAAGTGTCACAGACACACACACAGACACACATGCCAAGTTGAATGCATAGGTTCCTTTTGCTAAAGCAAGGAACCAAAAACCACCAATACGAAAAGAATTGCAGATAAATGGAAGAGATGGGTTGAAATGTTACGTGTACCTTCGATGAACTCCGGGCAGGTGCAAGTCCAGCGTAACCCCTCTGCATCCTCCTTGCAAGAGCCGCCATTTTGACAGGAAGTGACCAGGGAGCAGTCCACTACATTGCAAGTGGACCCTGCAAACCCCTCAGCGCAAATACATGAAGAGCTTGTGGCGTTAAGAGACGTGCAATTGCCATTTATGCAGGGGTTGACGAGGCAGGGGTTTGATTCGCAATTAACACCAAAAAAATTGGCTGGACAATCACACCGGTAGCTACCCTCAAAGTTGATGCACCTGGCATTGTTTTGACAGGGGTCGTTTATGCATTCATTGGTGTCTAGCTCACATAGGTTGCCTGCAATATTTATTGTGAAGAGAGGCATTTAGGAAACATCAAATTTTTAGTGTCCCATATATTTTGCTGCTTTGTTTTAGACCACACCAGATCCAGCCCAATCTACACCATGACCCAAATCTACCATGACCCAAATCATTAGCCAAATCATGACCCAAGCCAGATCAAGGCACAAATGAATTGGTCTAACCCATACCAATGTTCAAACCAGATTTTAGTCCAAACCAGAGCTTGGCCCAAACTATAATATGGGCCAAACCAGATCAGTAAGTGGTTCAAACCATACCATTGTCCAAACCAGATTATGGCCCATATAAGATTATGGCTGAAACAAGACCTTGGCCTAAGAATGTGGTTAAAGATTAAGCCTCTGTCTGTTTATCCAAGCAGAGATGACAGCTAGTATGTATTTATGGTTAGAAGGTTGAGGTCTTTGGTAGCAGATTAATATAGCCAAGGCAATAAAATCAGCTACCAAATTGTTAATTCCATGGGGAGTTGTTGACCATCAACTATATAGGATTATGACAAGCATGGCCAGGTTAGTATCCACATAAAGAAGACGTGTATCACCAAGCACAGGTGCAGTAGTAAGATACAGGGAGAACAAATACAGTACACATAAACACAGAAGTCATTAGTGAAAAAACTAATGGTTAGAGGTCAAATACAAGAGGCCAAAGATTAAGACAAAACATTAATGATAAAAAAAATGACACCAAGGGTTACACACCATGGGTTTAGAGCATGTGTTCTCAAGCCTGTGGGGACCATTGGTGGCATTAAAATGGCCCGTGGAAGATTCAAAATTACAAGAAAAACTTTATTTTAGGTTAAATCCCCCTTACTATGTGTTTCATTTTGCCAGCTAAAATTGTCTATTTATATATCTCATTGACTGTTTTTGAAATGCACATGCCTTAACTAATGACAATAGGTTTATGCGTAGCATTTGTTGCCGAACAAAATGCTGAAAACGTGTTTCTCAGCTTCATTTCTCACTCATGGGTGCTACAATTGGCAAACTAGAATACAGACAAAATATGGACTGAGTATTAAATTCAACCAGCAGACTGAGAGATAAATTCATAATTTGCTGCTGGCAAAGTTCTGGCGATTTCAATTATTAAGTATATACTCAGTAACTTGGCCCTTGTCCCAAAACACTTGAGAACCCCTTGTGTAGGTTCTCATTTACATAGTTTCAGATAACCTTAAACACTAATTAAAATTATCTTGTACATAAATAAAATATTTCAAGGACTTTCATCAAGTTCCACCCAATTGGTCTCCGGACCTTTTGGATTATATCCAAGAGCTTCAAGGTCATCTTATATTATATTGTGTTAATTCTCTCTACATGGTAGACTTCTCACTGGTTGGCAGTTGGTATTGTTTGATTTGGACATTGAAGTGGAATTCTTTTTTCCCCTATGCCTTCAAAATAAGTTTTGTATACACCAATATAGGAGGAAAACAAAACTTTCCTCAGATAAAACTACACACAGCCTCACAGTGCTAAAAGTCCCATTACAATAGCATGTTTGGATATTGAGATGTTGATTCTTGAAATTGCTTTGTATTTTAATTTTGGTGAAGCATCTGGCCACATTTGTGATGTCATCACTTGGCGTGGAAAGTCTTTGTTATTTTTTATATTTTTCATGATTTTTTTCCATACCAATCTGAAATGGTATGCCAAAATTTATAACATTTTTGGAAAATGTATTGTACCTCAGTTGTTATTTGGTTATATTCTGTAGATTCCCCTGGACTATTGTTTAATTCAATGATATATACTGTTTATTCTGGACTTTAATCCACTACAAAACGCATAAAATTCTTCCAGCTAGTTGCATTCGGTACTTGGGTATATACCGCACTGGCTGTTTTCAAAATGTACTATATTTTATAATGAACATTACCGGTTTAATGCATCTAATTTGTCACTGACGAAAACTTGTAAAATGTGTATCTAAGCTGAAATTGTCGCTAAATTGATTTAATGATTGACAAAATTAATACAGTAATTTTCTTTTTGACAAATGTTTTATGTGACAAAGTTACAGACTGAATGATTACAACACCACTAATGGAAAATCCTATGTCATGGCTCAAAGTCTGACCGGTACCTTTATTCATGTGACCTACACTATCATGTGACATACACTATCATGTGACCTACACTATCCTTCATCTCACAGGTGCACGGACTCAAACTGCAGAAATATGACAATTAGAGCATTTGTGCTTGTTAGTACACTAACAATTCTAAAACTAACACTCATTCAATGGAAAATGTTGTGTATTTAGGGAATCTTGGTGTTATTAACAACTGCTATGTAATATGAAATTAATAGTGGTAGATGAATAACCATAATTAACAGCCTTACTATTTAATTCTCTTATAGAATGTACAGACAAGGATTTCAGTTTATTAAATGTTTAAACAGTCACAGTTATAAACATTTTAACTTAAAATAGCAGTGTATTACTACAGATTATGATGGATATCGGCCTAACATTACATCAGTCACCTGCATGGTCATTTTGTCACAACGAGTTTGTGAACATTGTTCCAACATACTCGGTTGTTTTACTGTTGAAGGTACTGCACAGCGTATTGTAGGTAGTGATACTCTATGGGCGTAACTATATTTTCAGCATATATATAAGCTGTGGGGTTATGAACATTTAGGTGAATAATTATTGTACCAGTTATTCAATATATAAACAGTAACTGTAGGTTACCTGGTCATCATAAACCAAACCAAAAATTAATGCCTCAAATTTATGTACAATATATAAAGTTGACAAAAGTTATAGTTGACTATAGTTGACTATATATTCCACCACCCCTCTCCAGACAACCACCTGGGTATCATGATTTCGTTTTTAAAAGCTATTTTGAGCAATTAACGTTAACCCCGCCTACTCCGGAATATTAATTAGATGAAATTTCATTTTAAGAATTTTACTTTAAGCCCCGCCCACTTATTGATATTCATGTCATGGAGATAAAAAACAATAGGGACCATCTACACATCATGGGGCATCTACCAGTCCAATATGACATTGATCCAGCATTTCCTTGTTGAGATATAGTGTTTATGAGCTAGCTGTCACATCACACACCCCCAACGCTAACTTGATCTCATAGGTTACTCTGCCTTCGGCATCGTTACCAAAAATGGTCATATATTCATAGGGAGAAACCTATATACCATGTATTAACCTAATCAAAGTTGGCCATGTCAAGTTAGTATTTGGCCTCAGTAGCCTCCACTACACACTATTATGATCAAGTAATTACTATGGGTAATATACTTACATACCAGGTATGTATCGATGTATGCTTGACTCGAGTCACCAACTTTCAAATGTAGAGTAACACAAAAGTTTGCAGAATTTGCCCTATTAAATAACGCAGGTACTTGAGTCATGACTCTACTCGGTTCACTAAATTTGCTGTGTGAATGTTTGTCTACAGTCATTAATTCAGTGACTCGGTTACGAATCTGACATGTACTTGTTGAGGTAACTCTTATTGAAATACTTTCATAAACAGTAAGGTTCTTGTACATTCTGGAGGACCCATTGATGGAAATTAAAATTAAAATGAGGGAGATTTTATTAAAGTTGACACTGTTGATATATCACAAATGAGGTGTCACATCACACTGGCAATCATCTATAAAATGCATGCAAGGTACACTGCAGGGTCAAATATATACAGGAAGGAAAAATACACAGAAAATATTGCAACACTATTAAAACAAAATCAGGGCTTGAAACTTTCTGACACCAGATATTTCTGAATCAGACTTAACTCATTCCTTTACTTGGCTCAGTAAACCTACCCCAATGATTACTGTCACACACACTGCATATTTTTGATGAGACAATTTCAGAAACAAAATTCTGGCCATCAACATTTCCCATTTGGGATTAAATCGAGGCCAGGTGTGTCACAGACAGAAAACATTTCCTTTCAGGTTTTCTCCCGGAACATAGCATTCTGGGAATGTAATTTCATCATGCATGATAAGCCAGCCAGCAGATTTGCATGTGCATTACTGGAACCATGAACTGGATTATAAGAGTATGATTTTGACATATCTCTGTTTCGTTTCAGAATTGAACTTTTGTTGGTCGTCTCAAACTCTGATTCCTATTTTATGTTTTAATGGTTAGTGAATAGCAAATGCAAGGACAAGTTTAGGAGAAACGGGGAAACGTGCAAAGCAAGGCAACAAATTCTCCGACATTAGGCTAAAAGGGAAAGAAACTAATGAGAGATGAGTTAACATACAATTAAATTCCCACTCAGAATCATTTTACTTTGATGATAATACAAAAGGGACAAAATATGAAGGATCTCAACCCGATTGTCCATCATGACAATGGTCTGCTTCTTTGAATCAATGCTAACCAATACATGCTTTTACAGTCCTTTGGCCACAGAGCATCATGGGACAGAATTCTAGTTTACTGTCAGTGATAACAAACATTCAGCTTATACAGTTCTATGCTTTTTTGTGCATAATTAGTGACAAATTCTTTCCTTTATGCATATTAGCTATGAAGTAAACTTGGGAATAGTCCAGCCAGTTCCAAGTCCCATTGCAATATTTGTTGTCGAGATTTTAAATTTAATTAATAATCTGGCAACATTTATTTATGACATCACAGGTGCACAATTGTATCCACCAGCTTTTGTTCTTCTTTATTATTGATGACCTAAAAAATGTTGCCAGATGCCTTATTGAAATTAAAGTGAAATTGAATTTGGAGAGATTTTAAAAATTACTATCTCAACAACCAAACAAATATGATTTTGTAATGGGACATTCGCCATTGAGCATAGATTTTCCTCTTATTTATTAGAAAGTTTCATTTTTTTTTAAATACCGACACAGATTGATGAAACCTGCTGTAAAAAGACCTACATACGTAGCCAATCATAATTTGCCATGTTTCCCTTTTAGCTAGGGAATAAAATTCTGTCATGTGATGCAAAGAGCTGTAAAATAAGTAAATCTTTTTTGATATTTTGTCCCTTGATAAATGAGGCATTGCAAATACTAATGCTAGGAAAGAGTGGGTGCGTCAGCACCAAAATGATACTTGTGTATTCTTTGCCTTTTGGTGGTATAGAAACAAGACTTACCAGAGGCACAGTCTGAACTGTCCTGAATATTACTACAAATGGTTTCAAAGACTACTTCAGGCATAAGTCTTAAATAAATTTCTGTTATTTGGGATCAAACTTTGGTGAGAGGTGGCAAGTAAAATTTAATATTTTCCTGACATTTATTTCCCTGCTCTATCTGAAAAATTACCTGAGAAATAACCAAATAATTAGTATCTGGCTTGTAGAAAATTCACATGAGTTTCTGGTAGCATTGAAAACCAGACATTTAATTTACTTTTGAGTAACATTTAAGTAGCATTCCAATTTGCATGGTTTATTTAAAGCTTTGACACAAGTCTTAATTTCAAATTAATTTAAGATTCTATATATAATTTATATATAAAGGCATGCATGTTTGCTTGTGTGTGTGTATGTTGGTATGTATGTATGTGTTGGTATGTATGTATGTGATGGTATGTATGTATGTGATGGTATGTATGTATGTGTTGATATGTATATATGTGTTGGTACGTATGTGTGTGTTGGTATGTATGTATGTATGTATGTGTTGGTATGTGTGTGTGTATTTATGTACATCTAGGGTATTCAGTCTGAGGGGCCTGAGGGAATCAGACCAAGGAAATTCAGATCCTCAGAAGAAATTCAATGTTAACCTGTAGGTGCTCACTAGAGAAACAAAGGTAATGTCATGGTTAGGATCTATTAGATTAGGATAAAGTTTGAATGTAATGCACACCTGTGTGTGTAATGTGTGCATGTAGGGTATTCAGTATGAGGATTCAGACAAAGGAAATTAAGGTCCTCAGAAGGAATACAAAGGAATCTTCAAGTACTCACTAGACAAACAAAGGTTAGGGTTTTGTCAAAGTTATGTATTGTCAAGGTTAGGGTCTATTAATTAGGTTAGGATAAAGGAAATTTCAATTAAGTCCCAAGACTGAATGTAATGCATGTATGTATTTGTGTGTATGAATTTATATATTAACATATGTATGTATCCATATATGCATTTTAAAGTATGTATCAACATTGCAAGGCAAATTTAATACAAATGGGTAAGTAAAGGCTTAGTCCAGCCTTTACTTCATTTGATGCCTGAAATAGTCTTTTTAAAACTTGAAATGGAAATTCAAATAAAATACCAGGCACCACAACTACTGCAGAAATGATCTCTATTACAAAGTATGAAACTATATGCTCTCTATCAGGAAGGAGAAATTAGCATGATTTTAAATGACTTGTTAAAAACGAGATCTATATATAACTGACATTCATGAAACTGTTAAACTAGACCTTGAATCTAAAATGACCATGTGTGGGGATTGGCAGGGAATCTCATGATTTAGTATTTAACTCTTCCAAGAGATTAATGGAATCTAGAACATTTTCCTGTAATCGACACACCTAGCGAACACCTTATTGTAAAGTTGGCCAAAAAATTCATTTAGAGATGATTTTGTTTTCCAGGAATATTTTCAATTTCCTCTTTCGGCAGGTTGTCCTGTTTTCAGGCGTTTTGTCATGAAACACATTAAACCAATCAAAATTGTTAGAGGGGAAATCATTTTAAAACCTGTGTGACCATTTTCTGTTTCAATATCAAGGTCATCATCAAGGTCTGTTGAGATTGACACCATGGGTCATGAATAGATCAATTTTCCTCGAGCAAGTTAAACCAAGAGTTTTAGCCAGTTTTTATTACAGAGATCACACTTACCTTCATAGCCAGTAGAGCAGTTGCAGGCAAAGGAGTCTATGCCATCAACACATGACCCAACATAGCAAGGATCAGAAGCACAGTCATCAATGTTCTCCTCACACATTGTGCCCAGGAAACCTGAAATGGTATAGGGAAATGTTAGTTAATGTACATCTGACATGTAAACTTGACGTGTAAATCTTGACGTGTAAATCTTGACGTGTAAATCTTGACGTGTTAATCTTGACGTATTAATCTTGATGTGTTAATCTCGCCGTATAAATTTGGACATGTAAGCTCAATGTACTTTAACTTCCTTATATCTTTGAAGCACTATTTGGAGATTTATTTGCAAATAATGATGAAAGTCTATGTGTGCGGCAGCACTAGCATTAATACGGACATCATTTGCCCTCTTTCCTCCCCCAGCCAGACTTGCTCACTCTGAATTTTTTTTCTTCTGATTTTCCTTTGACCTTGGGGTCAGATGTAGTGTGACCTGATAAAAAAAAAAAACACAACAAGTCTCTACGACCATCTTAACTGTGCCTAATAATAAATTTAAAAAATTTTGACCTCATATAACTTCATACACGAAGGTCACACAGGCGTCAACCCATAGACATTTATGATCGGAAGGTAATTTTGAATTCAAATATATGAAAATAGGCCAAAGGTCAAACCGAGGTCATAGGTCACCCGGAAGCGGATTGATGAGAGGATTACATTGGCACAACTCCCAACCCTAACAGACAATTTGTTCTCAAGTTATCGCAAAAATACTAGTTTTTTACCATTAATTGACCTTTGGTGACCTTGGATCACATGACCGTTAAGTTTCAAAATTTTCCCCTAACCCGTTCACAACTTGTCCCAAAATATCAACCTTGTCGCACCTTGGCAATGTGAGTTATTGCAGTTTTAATATTTTGGGTTTTTGGACCCTAACTGTCCTTAGGTGACCTTTGAGGGCACCAAAAACAATAGGGCACCAGATTTCACAATAGGCCAAGTACAGTATGGCTTCCATGCACCTTTCCAATATAGAGTTAGAGTGCTCCCACACACACACACACACACATGCCAACATTCAGACTACATACAGTAGGTTCCTTTCGCTAACGCAAGAAACCAATAATTACTGTTTTGTTTTCCTTTGGAGGCAATAAATGTTAGTAATACCATTTATATTATATCACTATATAATATATATTCTATGGCAAAAATGGTCATATTATTTACAGGTGTGATTTATACCATATTGACTTTGATGCATCTTCTGACCCAAAACATTGTTTTATGGATTATTTTTATTTCATTCATTATTAATTAAAACAGAAGAGTTACCCACCTGTTGTATTTTTGATGGAGTTTCGTTACAGTAACAGCAAGCAACAGAAGTGTTTCGTACCAGTTTGTTAAGAGAGAGCAGATGGCGTAGTTTGGTCCAAGTTGGTGTCAGAGCCATAATTTGCAATGGTTGATATTGAAAGGAGAGATGAAGAAAACCCAATCAGCACTGCTGGTAAAGGAGTACATGTAGGCATGTAAGACCCTTTCTGATTGGTTATTGTACAGTACCCAATCAGCACTGCTGGTAAAGGAGCACATGTATGCATGAAAGACCCTTTCTGATTGGTTATTGTACAGTACCCAATCACAACTGTTGGTGAAGGAGTACATGTTGTCTTGTAAGACCCTTTTTGATTGGTTATCATACAGTACCCAATCAGAACTGCTGGTAAAGGAGTACATGTTAGCATGTAAGATCATTTTTATTGGTTATCGTACAGTACCCAATCAGAACTGCTGGTAAAGGAGTACATGTTGGCATGTATGACCCTTTTTGATTGGTTATTGTACAGTACCCAATCAGAACTGCTGATAAAGGAGTACATGTTG
>JAODFY010041203.1:0-12606 GCA_027580055.1 Paracaudina chilensis | reverse complement strand
CCCCCCCCCCCCCCCCCCCCCAATAAAAAGATGATATCACCACAAAACTTGGATTATGGAATCAGCCTATATATGATGACTGTGTAAAGGCAGCTTTGAAAAGGCGGCCAGTCAAAACAATAAATTTATTTAAGGTAACTTTTACACACCCCGTCTGAAACCAAACTTTACAAAGATTAAAGCATCAGTTATATTCTTTCTGTACATATAATTAAACTGAAATAGCAAATGGAAAAGGATGCTTAGCACCACTTCACGTTGGGATGTTTTTTTGTTTTTTTCAGAGCAAAATTGAAGAATTGTATTCATCTTTGGTTGATACACTCAAGTCTAATACCAGTAAATTATTTTCAACTGTACGAGAAACTGAGGTTACTCTCTGCCGAGCTGATGCTCATGTTTGTACTGAGGGGAGTTGTTCGTTCACTGGACGAGGCCGAGGATGAGAGAAATGCTGGGTCGGGACTCAGACACTTCTTATCTTGAAGCGATGAACACGAACAGCGTCCATAACGACAAGGGCTGTTGGCAAGTTCACTCTCAAAGTCCTGTAACTGGTCCAGGAAGTTGACATTTGGTGCTATATTGGTTTTTCTCTGTTTGACAAAGTCATATGCATCATTTAGTGAAAGCCCTTGCTTCTGCATGAGGTATGCAACGGTCACAGTGACAGAACGACTCACGCCTCCATGGCAATGTACCAGAACTCCAGATTTAGATGTCCGAGCCTCATCTGCAAAGCATAAAAGTAAATTTTTACATAAAATGAATTTAAACATGAAAATTAATTGGTATGTCCATTGGGCAAATTGGACAAGATTTTACTGTGAACAAAACATGAGAATTACTTGTAGAGTCTTCCCTTACTGTCTTTCCTTGTACTGTAGCATCTTCCCTAACAGTCTTCCCCCCCCCCCCACCCAATCCAAATATTTTTATCTTTGTGACTAAACCAAATAATTAATCAAGATAAAGGACAGTCCACACCCCTCCTTGGAAAGGTCAGACACCTGTGAGGTGATGGAATGAGGCACAAAGGCTGGCAGCCACGGGATGTTTAGGAGATTGTATGAGGGAACGGGGCACACGTCTGTGTGCAGGAAGGGTCTTACAAGTCACCTATGAACAGGGGATAAGCCCATTCTTGTGAGAAGGCCCTAGGCCTCGAAAGAATATAAACACTCCAACTCCCTTATGTCGATGGCTAGAATATTGCTGGACTGGCAGCCATGTGTGCAGGCAAGGTCCAACAAGTCACCGATGACCAGGGGCTAAGCTGAGTAATGTGAGAAGGCCCTTGGCCTTGATACAGGACTGTAAACCCTACCTTGATACAGGACTCTAAACTCTTATCTTATCCAAACATTGTTATTAAAGTCCTGTTCAAAATATTAACTTGAACAAAAACAATCTTTCCGATTGTGACATTACTTTTTTCAAGCAATGTTATTAAAATATATGCTAAAGCAAACAAACATTTAAGGTGCAACCTACTGTAACAAGATTATATGACATCAAGTACAGAACTCAATAACAATATATATACAGGCTACAGAATTTGAACATTACATGCAGGAAAACAGAAATTTTACACATTAATTTTGTTGAGATTTAAACTTGTGTAAGTGTAAGGTCTTAAATATAATAAAACCACTGTCGAATGCCTCAAAAAAATATTTCAATGTCTGTTATTAAAAATATTTTTTGGCAACTGCTATGCATCTAAAATTTACAGTAGGCTAACATATTATCGGGCAACACTCTTACCTACCATCATACTGTATATTGTTGTTACAAGGGATTTTCCCCTATATGCATTCTATACATGCATACATTCCATAACCAATCACAAATATTTGTGATTAAATGTTTAATAAATTTGCTACAGTACATGGTCACAGCCCTACAGTGACTGCTACAGGTTACATGGTGCCCCATACCATCCTAACCAAGCGACCAGCCCCCCCCCCCCCAACACACACACACACCATGGCCAAAGCAATATATACCAAGTGAAATCTTTTCAGGTTTTGAGAGGGAAGTGACACATCCTCCAGACAATATAAAGTTTCAGACATTAGCAGTAGCCCACAGGTGCTGTGGTCGGTTTTCCAAAGGATCTGGATATCCTGTGGCTTTATGGTTAGCAAAACATCCTAGAAATGGTGTTGAATTTCTACTGGAAATTCTTGTACAATAACAACCTTTGATTTTGGAGTACATCTAATCACTTTAATCAATATCACTTCCTTGTCCTTTTTTGTTGGGTTGAATGTGACAATATTGCCCAAGTGATAAATATTAGGGTGTATAAATGGATTGACAAAAAACTTGGTTACACTTAATATTTGGATGACTGATACATGCCATCTACATACTGTTATTATTTGCATATATACTGTATTTAGATACTATTTAAAGGTAACTTGCCACATACTCTCAATTAATGAGATTTGGCTATGGTGCAGCGATACTATATTTAAAAGGTCCCATCTCATCTTCATCTTATACAGTTCTCTCCCACACACAAACCTCAAATCTTAGAATATTAGCACCTAATGCAATAGTTGTAAGGCATTTTAATGGAACGACCCACTAAACCTTCCTCTGTCATGCTATCAATTTGTGAACAAAACCTCCCCAGGCAACCTTTTAAATGTTTCTTTAGATAACAGCTCACTCAAAACCAATTTCCAGACTAGTTATCAACAACATCCCATAATAAAACAGCCTTAATATCAAAACCAAATATTGATCAATATCTCCAAACTTTGCCAAGAAGGATCATAAAACCTTATGAATGAATGGAAAGGAAGTAGTCAATTTATGTCATAGAATCTACCTACACCGGCATAGCAGTGAATAGTGATTGCTGTAGTGAACAAATCCCAAGGTAGGACAGTGGCTGTACATGTATGTATTATTATTACATGACATGCTGTGTACAGTGCCATGCATCATGGCATCACCTACTGTTCTTATAATTTTCACTCTACAACAGGGCAGCAATAGGCTGCTGAATTCTCAGAGGACAAAGTGAACTTACAATAAACCCTCTACACTAACAGAACGCATGTTGAACATTGGCATGATCAACACTATTAAAGGAGCTTTAACAATGTAGTTCTCTATTTAAGATCCTTATCCTAATCACAAATTACAAAGCAGCTACACCCACTTTTTTCAGCAGACTTTAAATCTCACCAACCAGGAATCCCATCCTAGGGTCTCCATACAAGTGTTAATGAGCTTTAGAACATGTTCTGAAGAATATGTTCTGAAGAATATGTTCCTTCTTTGAATGTTGTCTCAAAACTCATCAGATTATCCTTGGTGATATTATAGTTCCTTTTAATGTCTGCCACTTCCTGCATGTAATGCCTCTATCATAAGTTCATTTGGGTTGTGAGTTGGACCATAGCCCCTTTAATATGTCTGCCGCATCCTGTATGTAATGCCTGTCGTAAGTTCATTTGGGTTGTGAGTTAAACCATAGCACCTTTAATATATCTGCCACGTCCTGTCATAAGTTAATTTGGGTTGTGCATTGGACCATAATCCCTTTTATTATGTCTGCCACTTTCTGCATGTAACACCTCTGTCATAAGTTCATTTGGGTTGTTAGACCATAGCCTCCTTTATTATGTCTGCCACTTTCTGCATGCAATGCCTGTCATAAGTTCATTTGGGTTGTGAGTTTGGACCATAATCCCTTTTATTATGTCTGCCACTTCCTGTATGTAACAACTCTGTCATAAGTTCATTTGGGTTGAGAGTTGGACCATTGCCTCTTTTATTATGTCTGCCAATTTCTGCATGCAATGCCTGTCATAAGTTCATTTGGGTTGTGAGTTTGGACCATAGCCCCTTTTATTATGTCTGCCACTTCCTGTATGTAACAACTCTGTCATAAGTTCATTTGGGTTGTGAGTTTGGACCATTGCCTCTTTTATTATGTCTGCCACTTCCTGTAATGCCTGTCATGAGTTGATTTGGGTTGCAAGTTGGACCATAACCCCTTTTATGTCTGCCACTTCCTGCATGTAACACCTCTGTAATGAGTTGATTTGGGTTGTGAGTTAGACCATAGCTTAACCATAGACAAATATATAGTTCAGAGAGATTTTGTTTATTTTTTATTCACCTACAGTAATACCTGATAAAATCGAACACATCTTGATAGTTGTGTGGCTGTCAAAAACAGGTGTTCACACTATTTTACTTTGCTGATTTCTTGTTAATATAGTATTCTCGTCTACTTTGGCTTGGATATTATTCTAGCAGAATAAGGGAATGAGTGTTTAATTGTATACATAGCACTATCAAAATTGTTCAATGTTAAAGGTAAACAATATCTCTCACCTACAGTACTGTATATGCTAGAAATATGCTGGAATGGTCAGCTCATTTGCTGTTTGCAATCACAACTTTCATGGGAAGTTCTGTGAAATTCACTTCGAGGCCAGAGTTGTGTGTGCTATTTATAATGGATTGGGATGTCTGTGTTAAAGTATTTCCTGATCTTACCTGGAATTTATCAGCCATTATAAGATCTTGTGTCAATTTGTTCCAGGAGAGCAGGGGATGTGGTAAAGTTGTGGTCTAGACCACAATGTGGTTTGGTCTAGAAGTTAACAATACTTGTTTACAAGAAAATATTTAAAACAAAATAGGGATATGTTTGGTCTTAACCAGAAAAATCAACAGATCATGTGTTTTATTTCCCTTTTTCCTGAAGAAAAGTTCTATGATTATGTTAACTTCCTTTTATTAAAGCTGTGGTAAACCATTAAAATGGAACTAAAATTTATATTTATTGCCTTTCTGTTTGGTGGAATATACACAAACCATTTTCACATCACCTCACCTTTTCTTTCACTAGAAATTATTAGGTAATAAATTGATCCCAAATATATTTTTGCCAGCAACACAAGTACATGTTTAGTCCAAGTTTTTTTTATTTACATATCATCATACCAGTGTGGTATCTGTAAAGTACCTTCATTCAGTTCACTGTCAAGATAACATTTCTATTTTAAACACAAATATTACATTCAATCAATTCCTGCAAGTTTGTCATTCAGTATGGCTGTTGGGATCTAATGTGTAGTGAAGAGAGCCCACACCATCTTTTCAGTCTTCTGTTCTCGACTATTGTGCTCCTCAGATCGTACATGTAGGCATGACCCCCTGGACCACCATTTGACAGTGAGTGCATCAGTCTTGACCACTGTCTCAAAATCAGGGTTATGCAAATTATCTGTCACCACTGTGCTCCCACAAAAGTCCAGTACCTTAAATGATACACCACTGTTGTTTGACAATGAGATGACTAATAAGTCCAGTATGATGATATCATGCATTAGGTATTGAGCTATTAAGAATTATATATGTCAGTAGGGAGAAATGAGAAGAGTATTTTTATTTAGAACAATTCTAAGGGTACCTTGTGTCATTGTTCCTCCTTCACTCATGCGGGAGAGATGGCAAATTATTTACTGTAACAGTACACCTGTACCAACATCACAGTATAGTACTAGAATAAATGTTATTAACCGACAGTATGATCACATTTACACTTCATTATCTGCTTACAGTATATATAATATGGAATAAAAAAAATACTTATTTTGTTTATCTTTTATATTAATATACATATCAGCATACAGTTAATTTAACTTCATAACTTTTGATGTTTGTTCCCAGATACACTAGCACGTACTGCCACGACTACACTATCTCTGTGTCTTATGTGTCTACCACCAGGGGAAGTGAGTTTTTTATTTTTATATCCACCAAGAAAAACAAAGAGCAAGGCCATGGTATAGACTAGAAATATATTGCCTTGATTTTCACTTCATACGAGGTTTGTCAAAAGAAATTAAAAAATATAATGCATTAATTTAAAGCCTGTTTGTTTTCTAAGGTAGGATTAACCCTGTGTCTAGCTTCAATAGGTCTAACTACATGTCCTGTACACAAGCTTGGTATGGCTGTCATGTGACACAGTACCTGGCCTCAAACAATGCAACAGGCCACAACTCCAGACAAACAGCAAAACACTGGGTCACAGTAAATCGCATCACAGGAACCAAAACACTCCTCCAGAATTTTAAATGAAGCTTGCCCTGCATGATGCCTCTGCCAGAGCATCAACAAAATTCCTTTGCTTCTGATTCAATCAGGGAAGCACTAGAGAGGTTTTGTGATAATCACCATGACATTGTACTGCTAGAGCCTTGTCACTGATAACCTATGTCAGCAATGCTACGTGCCTGCAGGGGACCAGAATTAAGACATTGCTTCATCTGCCGCCTTCACGCACTGGTCATACAGTACATGCTTTACCAGCATGCACGATAAGAAAATGCCTTCAGTTTGATAACCCCCAGAATTATCCACAAGAATACATGATAGGCAACTGCTCGACTGCTCATTTCTTGTTATGTACAGAATCACATATTCAGCAATCACAAATTTCAAGGGTTTATTGATTTGGGTTATGTGTTTGGCCAAGTCAGAGGAATCCACATTAATTCACGAGGGACAATGCAAGCATTTATATTACAAGCATTGTGTTCTGGCATGTGTGTTGCTACTAAATTACTATATGACCTATTCACTTTCCCAGTTGAATTCAACCCACACATCGAATACCTCACAACCATACAATATGTACAGATATGATAAATCGTCACCCCATACTGTAGTCTTGGTAACTTAATCTACAAAACAATTACATTAACTATGCCATTGACATGACTACATATTATGAATGAGCTGATCCGACCATATATACTGTATGTGGTTGGTTACGTACCCCCAATTTACCTCCTGACAAATCCTCATACTGTAACCACACCTCACATGATACAGCATCTTTCCCTTATACACAGACTCAAGACTGTACCAACAATGACATTTATGGCTCTGCATAGTATGAGTGGGTTGCTCTGGCATGCACAGTATCTGTGGTTAGTTGCCCTATTAAGACCTATTAACCTTTTCCCCACAGTTGGTCTGACTTATCACAAGAGATGTAATTGTCCTCTTAAGATCTATAAATCCTCCACAAAGGGTTGGGTTTAAGTAGTATAACATGTTATATTGAGAGGTGGCAAATATGAACTTTTCACTCAAAACCCCACAGTTATGAAATTAATGAGAAAAGGTGACAGGCAGGTTATTATTGCTAGCTATGTTTCTACTGAAAACCAAACATTATGACCACTGGGGAATTACTCACAAGTCATGACATCCCAAAAGAAGGGACAGATAAATTTTGTTATAAATAAAATATGCATTCCACTGGGATTTCTGTCACATATGGAAACAATTGAAGAGAGCTAAAATTGCTGGTCTTTGCTTTTCTTTATGCACCAAGGTACATTTTAAAATGTGCATGACATTGACAAATGCAGTACAGTTAAATGTAAGGTCCTAGGGCTCAACATAATGGTATCCAAGGGGACGGTATCTAAGCAATGAGAACAAAAAAAGTGTGTTTATATTACTTGCCAGGAGGAATGTAATAAGACTTTACAAAAATTCTCTTTTTTTAAATTAACATCAGCTGAAAAAACAGAAATCAGCATCAGGTCCTGGTCAGCTCTTTCAAGTCTTCAGTGTTACAAATTCATGAGGGAGGAATAATCAATTTGTGGTGCGAGTCTACAGCCTAATACCTTCCTTTATACAGTAGTTAATAGTTCACACTATAAAACCAGAGACAAAATGGATCAGTTCAGTCAGAGCCCCTATTGTTTGAAGCATACCCAGGTGTATACATTAATTAAGAGATAATAGTCCAGTGTAATTTGCTTTATTTTATGTTCAGTCCAGGCAATGCCAGGCAATGAGTTGGTGCTTAGAAGATGGCATCTGTTAATACCCATGGTACATGTACATGGGGCAACAGGGGCGGCCTTTTACTATCAGAAATTTGCACATATTTGTTTGACCTCTACTGACTTCAAGTGACCTTGGACCTGCACCAAAAACAATAGGAATAATGTAAATAATGTACAATCTGGGGCATGTTACTGTACAGTACATGCAAAATATGACACACTGCCATTCTCAAAAAGAGATAGTACAGTATACTGTATGTATGGAAAATGTGAGGGTGCAGACCCTGGAATCCTGATAAAAGTACCAGCTTAGTAAAAAGGGTTAGTAAAAGTGAAACTGGTTAGATTGGTAGGTCATAATGATAGGTACTATGTTTGAACATATCCTGTACACTCACCAAGGAAAGGAAGCAGTCTCTTTTAACAGCGGATGTAAAAATTACTTGTCGTCAGGAAATTGGGATTTAGTTATGGTTCAGATACATGTGTCACAATGAGGACAGGAAGAAATTCAAATGATGGGGGAATTATTTCTTCATCAAAGATATTGGTTGTGAAGTGTAGGTCTGAATCAACTGAAAAAAGCTAAAGCCAAT
Organism: Paracaudina chilensis; assembly: GCA_027580055.1. Classification (NCBI taxonomy): domain Eukaryota; kingdom Metazoa; phylum Echinodermata; class Holothuroidea; order Molpadida; family Caudinidae; genus Paracaudina; species Paracaudina chilensis. The sequence goes on along the minus strand of JAODFY010041203.1, from coordinate 4,160 downwards.
TACCAACCTAATCATCTGATCTGATTAAGTCCCTTTCTGAGACACTACTATAAAGAAGTAACCAATGATAAACTAATATACAAGGGGACATCAATAGTTTCTTAAAGATGTGATTTGCACTATAGTCCACAGACTAAAGGTATTGTAAATTTGTTAGTTCAAATTGCATTACAGTAGGTCAAATTCCAAAGGATGTTTCCATGTTGAATGATGCCCCATCATGTCCACTGTTCTTTGTGTGGCACAAATTATCAGTGAGAGAGGAGGAATGGGGCATCAGTTTCCATGAATCATCAAATTATAACCTTTTTTACGTGTATCACCAACCTAATTGGTGACACACAGTTGGCACTTTTGTGGGCACAATTTTCGTGATATGACTATATTTATCATAGTTATCATGTTTATTCTGATAGTTTGCTCACACAAGAAGAATAAACTAAAGTGTACACTTTTGAATTACCAATCAAATTTCCAAATCCTAGGCATTTCAATAATATCCTGGTCTGCAAGAAGTGACCTCTGCAATTTGGTACTAATTATAGTGTGATCAGTTGGGGAAATATATTAAAGATGCCATTATAATAGGGATAGGAGGAAGAGACATGAAAACACTTTGGTCCCATCAATTATTTAAGTTGGTCTAGGAGATTAAAACCTATGGAAAATACTAGGGTCAATAAAGTAATGAGCTACACACAGTTAGCAAATAGACGGATAGTTTTTGATAATATAGATAAAGACCAAACAAGCATGTCTCAACTATGCCGGTTACCTGCATTGTACACAGCTCAATATCATACTGTACCTACTGTACCTAAATTAGCCTAATTGACATTGCTTTTATTATGTGTACCATGCAGATAACAATGGATTAACCAATTGCTTATATCATGAAATGGCTTATTATTATCAGTTTATCACTGTGGGGGTGTACAGTATATACCAAGTATGGGTTTAATTGAACTTACAGTAGCTTCAATTGTCACACACCAAAATATAACATACCCACACAAATCATTTTGTCTGCATATATTCTTCTGGCAAGAAATCAAAATGAAATCACTGAATAGTTTATAACCACAGTTTATAACCACTAAGGATATAAAAGTGAAGCACAAACAGACTAAAGGTCAATGCTTGTGGTTACAAGTGGTCTGATGTTTGTTATGCTTTACTTTTGTAGATTTCCTGTTTTCTTTCTCACTAAATTGCCTCTCATTATATCGACAGCTCACTGTACCTGCAAGTGCAGAATAGAACAGTGACTGAAGGTACTGGCCACAGAGTGACCAAGCCAAATGCCTCAGGCTAATAGCCATTACTGGGAGGGTCAAAATTAAATCCATCCTAGTAAAAGGTGATAAAACATTCCTTTAATATTAATTACAGGAATAAGGTAAGGGAAATTATTATCAAGTGAGTGTGCAACCTCAACTACAGAGCTACCTAATACAGTCTAGGCAAAAACCCTTTCTGAGAGAATTTTGTTTTTCACCCCAAATGAAGAAAACCCAAGCAAAGTAGGTCACATGACATACATGTTGTTGTAGACAGGCAACAAGAACCACTTTCAGTCATTGACACATTGGTATACCGTATAATAACATGCACACTGTGAATGTTAACCACAGCCCCTTACTGCACTGACAATGTTAACAACCTAAGGCCTATGCCCTGTCGTTTTCATGATATTCTCAAGGTTCTTCACCATATTGTGCTAAAATAAATACCTCAGTTACACAATGATCCACAGAGATGTACATATTTTTAGGAGTTTCAAAATGTATATATACGTCTAATTACTTAGTTTGCTGTAATCAGAAGGCCATAGAACCATGGATCATGGTTTGGGACCTCGTTGCTTTTTCCACAGTAACATTGAATCTGATTTGACAGTGTGTCTACTAAAAAACAAATACTGTAATGGCTTGGTCGGGAATCAAAGAAGTATGTGTCTCTTAAAATATAAAGATGACCACTCTCCATGACTAATGGTCATGTAATGTGGATACTTACCAATGAAATCAATAGCTTCTGGGAAGTGCTCAGCAAGATTCTGATTCCAACGATCTCTGATCGGAATCTGCAGGTATTTCAGTCCATCGTTTTTAAAGTGGTTGGGAATGTTTGGAGTAACATTAAGTACATAGTTGATATGAAATTGCCGCAAGAGTGTTAAATTCTCAGACTCTCTCCTGGAGCCCAAGTAAAGGTAAGGCAAGATTTCTACTGGAAAATTGTCCATTTGAAAATCGCGCTTCTCTTCAGGAGAATGCTCGATTCTGAGCTTGTCGAAGCCAAGATCCGGCAAGGATAATTCGGGGGAGATTGAAATGTCTTCTTTGACACACAAGTTTGGGTAAAGTATCTGGAAGGCTTCATATCCTCCTAAATGAAAAACGAACAAAGTAGTTAAGCCATGAGGAAAAAAACATATCAATTAAATCACTGTTAACACTTAATAGTTCCATTAACTTTAATGTCATACACTGTACATATGTATTCTCAGTTTCTCACTAATTCAAAGTTCAAACAATGCCTTAAAAATGTGCAAGTGACTTTATTAGGCACATACAGTATCACAAAAATTCCAATAATTTTTTTAATATTTATATTAATTCCAATATTTATAAATATTTGTATAATTTATTTGTGTTAACTGGAGAGTGGAGACAAGCCTCCTTGACAACCATCGTTCTGCTTCTAACTTTAAGCCTGTACTACAAGAAGCAATTTAAAGTGAAACACAGTTTTCAACAAAAATGACCACTTTATGACCTTTGGACTACAAATCCAAAGTTCAGCTGAGCTATGAAAACACCTACACTGTAATATGTAACTTTGGTCAACATTTATAACTGTTGGTAAGGAAGCATTCTGAGAATTATATGACCCCTCAATGAACCTTGATACAAAATTCATGGTCACCACTACAGTATGTCCCATTTGCCAAGGCAACATTGCATCTAAGTTTCATTACAATCCCTAAACTGTGCACAAGCACTATTGTACAAGAAGCATTTCAAAGTGAAACACTATTTGCTAAAAAAAAAAAGAGACCACTTTATGACCTTTGACCTCAAATCGCCAACCACCCACAGGGATGTGCCCAGTATTTTCTGAGTGCTGGGTGCATTGATCACCATCTTGATGGAGGGGTCCAATATAAAATGGAATATTTTCCTTCTATTAATGGTGCTGAGATGCAATAGGCTCCTACTTTTTCAAACAGATCATGATTCCTCTGTTAACCAGAGAAAAGGTAATGTGCTGTAGGTTCCTCATACTCGCTATAGGAAACATGTATACCAAAATGAGACTTTCAACACTCTCACAAAGAATCAGTCTGACTACAAACAAGGCTGCTGTTTTTGTATCCTAGTATCCTGAAATGAATTCCACCTCTTGCAATATCACTATATACCTAGCATGATTCCCTAGTTTAACCTGATGAGGTTTTCAGAATTGACCCAAATTACCTTTGACATCTTTTAAAATCAAGGTTATGTTGACCTTCCTTCTTTAAATATAAATACGATTCACCTACTATGATTTTCATCCAAGTTTCTCCTATTGAGTTAGCCTGGTACAAGTTTGTCAACACTTGACCCATGTTGACCTCAAATGACCTTTGACCTCTTAAAAAATCATGTATCTGGAATTATATAAGACTTTGAAATTTAATAAACTATCAGAAATTTCAGAAATTGATTTAGACAGATTATGAACGAGGCATCACACACATTCATATACACACATACACACCAACGTAATACTTGGATTCTTTTTACCCTCGGCAAGGAATAAAAAATTAACCCTGTGAAGTTCAAATTGTGGCATGGCGCAAACAACCATGTGGAATTGTTAAAATTACAGGTTAAAACATTTTATATGATTTTTGTATAAGACACATGAGGTGAACTTTTCATGGACATGAAATCCCACCCAATATTTTTAGTGATTTCCTTAAATCAGGTAATAGTGTTTGTAATTCAATTAACACAATAAATGTCATGAATATACCAATATTTTTTAGCTCAACTAGAGAGTTGCATAACATACATTTGTTTTGTCTAATACTTAGTGGTCAAACGATTATGCAATATTGGAAAATACCGATTACCGATTATTTTTTTCATAATCTGCCCGATTCCGAT
>JAODFY010041092.1:2148-12607 GCA_027580055.1 Paracaudina chilensis | reverse complement strand
GGCTACGCTACTGTACATGCACGCATGGTATCTGGATTTCGACATGTGTCTTCAACACTGATAGCGTCATATGCGCACTATTAAATTTTTTACATTAATATATTGCATACATGCATTGAATGAATATATCGCATTTATGATTTATGAAATGCACCCCGGAATATTTTGCCCCCCGAAACATTTTTGTCCCCTTGGATACAAATTATAGCCTACGCTGGCAACGGGCCTGACCCGCATTGGTAGCGTACCAATTGCTAAAATATTTGGTTTTCAAGACAAGGTTCTAACTATAGAACTTACTTTTCAGAGATAAGATTTGTGGTTACTGTGGTTATATTCTTGTCTATCAAGTTGTTTCTGAAGGGGGGCTTAGATGCAAAATGGTGCTATACCATTTCAATATTTCCATTTGTCAGTAATAGTCAGAGTTATCTTGTTTAAATGCCCTCATTAACACCATATTGCCTAATTGTCAATCTAATCTGGTTTATATTTTGTCATCTTACTGATATACTAATAGCTTGATAATAAACTTAGCCAGGCTATGCATAAGCACTACATCATTATCTATCACACAGCCTACATGGCTTTATTCGACTCGCTACTTTTTATCTGTGTTGTCACCATCCATTATCCGTATTATTAACAAACAGCGGATGTAATGGTAATGGCTGATACCCACGTCCGTATATTATTGTAAACGTAGACTTCCTTCACCTGGTTTTCGTGGGCTACGTTGATTGGTCTAATTTCCTACTTCATCAACAATCGACCAATCAGAGACATACATCTGGAGTCACAACCATCTGACATTTATATACTACTATACGCTACCAAGTACCATGTGTACAATTTCACAATAATATCACGAAGTCGATACACTTGTCGTTAGTGTACTACCGAAATTTCGTGGGGAAAGTTCCTGGCAGAATTTGTCGAAACCTGTACAAGTGAACAAAAAACAACCATAATGAAGATTCTTATAGTTTTTGCTTTGCTGTGTTACACAGTTTCTGCAACAATTCTTTTTGAAGAACAGTTCGGAGGTAATTTTATCAAACGTCGGTGTTGTAGGCGTAGGCCTATATGCGTACTGTAACATTGTGTAGCCGTTAGGCTCTCAGTTGTAACGTGTCGCCCGTTATATTAATTAACGTTAGGCGTGGTGTATGTCACTGCTGTACTTGTGTATGTCACAGCTGCCTTATTATTAACTAACTGTTTTAGAGTAGGCCTGAGGCTAAGCTACATTCACTGCAAAAAAATCCTAGCTAAGTTGCACTTACGGTAGCCTAACGTTAGGCCTAGGCAAGCCTACAATAAGATTAAGAATGCAATAGGCCTAGGCCACATATTTGTAAATATGGCCTAGGTCTAAAGAAAGTCTAACCTTGTAGCCTACTACATATACTATATGCCTAGGGCCTAGTCTGCCTGATTGTAATTGTTGTACAGTTGCTTATGCAAAATATTCCAGTCTGTGGGTGTGATACAATATCAGTTGCTTTATTTGTCTCAATTTGCAATTTTGTATACAAAGTAGAAAATAGCAGGATCGATGGACATTTTTTATTTTGCCGCCTAGGCTAAATTGGTGTGTTGTATTGCATTTTTTTTATACTAGGCAAGGCCCAACAGATCTATATACACTTCCAGCAATCATGGCATGTACAGCTACTTAAAAGAGCATAGGCCTAGACCTAATGTTATTGTAGGCATTACAACAAATGTTCAATTTATTTCAGAGGGCTGGGAAGACAGATGGGTGGATTCAGCAGCCAAAGGAAGTGAGCAAGGAACATTCAAGTGGAGTGCAGGAAAATTCTATGGTGATGCAGATAAAGACAAAGGTATTTGCAATACATGTACAACAGTGTTTCCTGACCTTTTTGGAAATGTTACCCAAATACCCCTTTCCTCCCTGGCTCATTACTGATTGAGTGGCAGGGTCCATGAGAATTTTTGGATAAACAAGGTGCATTAACCAGAAATCCATATGGAGGGTATGCGTGCACTTATCAATTTTAAGATGTACACTAGCCTCCTCACAAGGGTGCAGGAGTGTTGTCAAGTAAAATGTACATCCTAGTTGGCTTTTGCGGGACGTACGCGGGTTGCGGGTACGTCAATGTCCGTATACATTCCTGGGTATGTGCAAAGGTCTGTCATTCTCGAGAAATGGTCAGTCAAAAATATTTTGATACCTTGCGTCAATCAATGGCCTCCAGAGGTGCGTAAATTTTACCACTGCCACACATGATGGACATTGACACTCCCTTCATATTATAACATAGATGGAAAGAATGTAGGGGGCAGGAGAGGTAACCAAAATATGTTCCCCTACACAAAATAATTATCCCCAATTGTTCAATAATGCTACACTGAAACCTCACTCTCATGTGAATGTGGACATGATGATATTTTGCCTTTACCATCTTTCGGGACAGACTTCATACTGGTGATGGCTTATTTTCTGATCTGCACTTAACATCAAGATTCTGTGGGGATGAACATGAACAAGCCTAGTCTAAACATATAAATTATTTCCATAATAAGGTAACACTAATTTGTTTTAAAAATATATATGTAACAGTAAACTATGACCTATATGGGGTTTATATTGAATAATATGATAGATGTACCGAATGTTATCGAAAGGACTGCAACCTAAAGCAACCACAATATTGTCAGCCGATACCGATAAACTAAAAAATATCCTGAAAGAGTTGCATTTAAACATTTTAAATACATTCGTTGCTCATGTTATGTTATATAAACTTTGCCAAAAATATATATTGTAAACAAACTGATAACGTTAATAAAATGGCTAGCAAAACGTATCGGTAAATCAAAAGCCCAATCTGGAAGTAACGTTGAAACTAATGGGAGCCCTGGCATGAACTGGTGTATTGTATCACATGACATTGCTACTCACAGTTTGACCACTTTTAACCTCCTTTGACCTCTGTAATCTACCATAATGTCTAGGTACATATAGGAACTGTTGGTAATGCATTGAAAGGAGTGGTGTAGATGGGTGTCAGTTTACATGTGTGTGGCCTTGATGTGAAACATATAACCTACATCGTTTGTGTTTTCAGGTCTTCAGACTAGTCAGGATGCTAGGTTCTATGGTATCTCTAGCAAGTTTGATTCCTTCAACAATGAAGGTAAAGATTTTGTCGTCCAGTTCACCGTAAAACACGAACAGAAGATAGACTGCGGGGGTGGCTACGTGAAAATCTTCCCATCGGCACTGGAACAGGAAGAGATGCACGGGGACAGTCCTTACAACATTATGTTTGGTAAGCACAGTCCTGGGCAGGGCTAAAAATATATTTATCTTCACAACATATGTCTGATCTGTTTTATACTTGGCATGGTTATGTTAGATCTAAAATGGCATATATACACCATATTCTCAATTTCCTGAAACGTAAAATTCCCTTTTCTAAAATGGTACTTTCCATTTCAAACTGCTTGCATGTACAGTATGTACACATATTCCTATAATGCATCATAAAGCCATAAAATTTATGTATCATGATTTGACTAGTTTGGATAGATGTTTGCTAGTTGATCAATTGATCTATTTGCAAGTACTTTGAGACTCTTTTATGAAATTTCAACATATTGCCAGCATATTGCTAGCATATTTTTGCATATTGCTAGTAAGCAATATTTAAAAAATAATGGATTACATGGTTTTACTGGCAATTCCACAATTCCATGTTATGAATATTATGTGGATGTGGAGGGGGTTTCAAGTTAAATTGTTAAAATGTTAACCTTGTTCACTTCATCAATGCATGATTCTCTCGATGGCTCTCATTTCCGGCATCTCTTTATGGTTGTGTCGTCCTTTTTACCCACCAGGCCCAGACATTTGTGGTCCAGGGACAAAGAAAGTTCATGTCATTTTTAACTACAAAGGGAACAACCTTTTAACTAAAAAAGATATTAGATGCAAGGTGAGTGAAATGGTTTTCTGAAAAAGTTGCATTTAAACATTTTAAATACATTCGTTACTCATGTTATGTTATATGAACTTTGCCAAAAATACCGGGTTGTTAACCGGGCTAGCAAAACGTTTTCTGTAAATCGTTCAGGGCTGCATTTAGCTGACCAAAATAAGGAACATACTAAATAGATTGCTATTGTGTGTATCTCTGCATGTGTTTGACTGAGTATTGGTCCACATGTCTTACCAGGTTGCTTGAGGCATCTTAAACTGATGCTGTTCCCCCCGCATTAAAGACAGGACAACAGGGGCCCTCCACCCTGTTGGCCTTCCACAAAATAAAACTTACTAAACATCCTCCAAAAGATAGAAATTGTGGCACCATTTTGAATCCAAGTGGCCTCTTAAATGCAAAAAGAGTTGTACATCCCTCCCCCACCCCTTAGATGCATCCCCCGTGATGACCGTTCAATAAATGTTGTGCCCCTCTCCCCTTATGAACAGATCCCAGGAACTATTTTCCCGGGATCAAAATTAACCATAGATTACAGGCTGCATGGTTTGTCCAGAACATGATTTTACAGCAACATTTTAGTCCTGTCACTGTTACATGTAAATGTTCTGAGGAAAATGAAATGTAGTGATGTGATAGTTGCAAACTACATTCAGTGGTGAGACTCTCATTGCAAGTGATTAGCACAGCTGCATTAGTAATATTTTATCAAATAAAAAATCAAATAATGGCATCAATGAAATAACACAAGAACCAGGAGATCATGTACCCATCAATGTAACTTCCTCAAGTGTTCCTCTACATCATCTGGACATCGATGGGAATAATATTACCTAACAAATGCAACATACAGACTTCAAACAATTTAACCCTAGTGTTATTTATGGAGTATGATGGGATATGATGATACTTTGCCTTAACCATCTTTCGGGACAGACTTGATACTGGTGATGGCTTAATATCTGATCTGCAATCAATGTATGGTTATCATTAGACTGCTTGATATACTGTGTAATTAATGATCATGTGACAAACTTAACATATGTAGATTGGTTAGTATTCCACCAAATGGTGATGATGTATTGAATTACTGTCTTTGAAGTAGTAGATGCTCTATGATTAGTGTGTAGGTGATACCTATACTGTAGGCCTATTTCGGCAAAAAAGTTCGGCAACAAACTGCAACATAGCAACATTTGTACAGTTATAGCCTAATTTCTTCACAAATAGTGCGATTTACACAACTAACAAGGGAAACAAATTGCAAAATCTCCTTTTGGTGTAAGAATGGTTATTTTCAGGGCTCAAACCCTGATTATTGCCTTAAGGTTAATAAAATCTCATCAATGGCATCAGAACCACTAAACCTTCTGCTGTTCTGGTTTAGGATGATGAAATGACTCATCTGTACACTCTGATTGTCCATTCTGACAACACCTACGAGGTCCGCATCGACAACTCTAAAGTAGAATCGGGTAACCTCGAAGATGACTGGGACTTCCTGCCCCCTAAGACCATCAAAGACCCAGACGCCAAGAAACCAGAAGAGTGGGACGACAGAGAAAATATTGACGACCCTGAAGATGAAAAACCAGAGGTAACTATTAACCTGGTATAATGAATTGGTAGAGATGCTCAAGATGGTGGCCTATGCAAAATGTTTTTCAAAAGGAATTTATAAATCTGTTCATATCCCAGAGCAAAACTTTCTCATTGGTAACTAATTTATCATCTGAATTAAAGTCTGTTGATGCTCCATGCCATAATTGCTTCTGTGTTGTCACAACACTGCTTTCAGTTCTTTTGTGAAAAGATCAGTTAACTCGGTTTAAATAAACATCAGGTAGTGTGAGGATGTTTCATTTACTCTCTTCACTGCATACTTTGGTCAGAGCATTCTTGCATAAGCACAATTTCCCACAAAGTTAATCTCCTTTTGAACATTTCTCACTAATTTTTGCTTTTGAATAGGATTGGGAGAAACCCGAATTCATTGCCGACCCAGATGCAGAAAAACCAGAAGATTGGGATGATGATATGGATGGAGAATGGGAACCACCTATGATAAATAACCCAGAATACAAGGTGAGTCCATACACAATGCAAGGATTCACACATGGGAAACACTAGTAAATAACTCGGCATAAAAGGCAAGTCCATACATAATACAAGGATTTGTGTTAGGTCACACATGGGAACCGCTAGTAAATAACTCGGAATACAAGGCAAGTCCATACACAATGCAAGGATTTGTGATAGGTCACACATGTGATGAAGCGCAGATGTTCGGATCGAGGCCTGATCCAGTCTCTTTTTGCAGCAATGTTTTCAAATCTATGAAGCCATGTACGATGGTTTCCAAATGCTTATTAATGTTATCCCATAAAGTAACATTTAGTCGTGCATGGAGGTACCTTCAGTCAACACTTGATTGTAGGCTGGGTAGACAAAATTGTTGTCAATGATTAGCACAGCTGCATTAGTAATATTTTAGTCTAATCATCGATGCCATCAAATAATGGCATCAATGAAATAACCCAAGAACCAGGAGATGTAACTTCCTCAAGTGTTCATCAACATCTTGACATCGATGGGAATAATATTACCTAACAAATGCAACATACAGCCTTCAAACAAGTTAACTCTAGTGTTATTTATGGAGTATGATCGGATATGATGATACTTTGCCTTAACCATCTTTCGGGACAGACATGATACTGGTGATGGCTTAATATCTGATCTGCTTGATATACTGCAATATGACAATGTCATAAATGCTTATGTTGTTACTATTCTTGCAGACTACTGTGTCAAAATGCATCCATGATTAAACTTGATGTGGATTAGCATTCTACCACACAAGCATTCTTTATTAAGCACTGCTCCAAATGATCAGAATGATGTCTCCTGTAATAAACAGAAAGGCATGAAAACAAACTAATCATGTGTTATCATACGAGGCTGTACTTTGTTTTCCTATCATGTATTGGAAGTATGCATTATGTATGGGGCTTCGACCAATCTTTGTCGCAGCATGTGAAAGTCACTTCAGTTCCAGGATGAGTGTACCTTTTAAGGCAAACAATTTTTGCCCCGAGTAGGCTAGAAATCGGCTAGACTGGCCAGCTCCTTTGTTGTTATGTCTGGGGCTTTGGCCAATCACAAATTTGATGGGACAGTTGTGAACCTCGGGGCCAGAATTGTGTATACCTTTCTCTTGGTGTGATGATAGAAGAATTTGGCTATTTTTAGAGGAAGAAAAACTTTGATAGTACTTTTTATTTTTAGCAGCTTTGATCATCTGATAATTCTTTCTTCATGACAGGAAGCAGAAAAGAAAATGAAAGATACACAAGATGAAGAGGATAGGAAGAAGAGGGAGGAGGAGGAAGCCAAGAGGAAGGAGGAGGAGGGGGATGAAGAAGAAGACGAGGAGGACTTTGAGGATTACGATGATGATGAGGAGCTCTTTGGAGAAGATGAATTCGAAGACGATGAGGAGGAAGACGAACTCCATGATGAATTGTGAGAGGCAGCAGCAATTGAACTGGGGAAATTAACCTGTGGGAGGGGGGGAAGGTCACCCACGAACATCTCATGGTGGTGTCTTTTGAGGAGCTCCATAGTGCACCACCAAAGATTAATGTGGTGTCCGAATAGTGGGAACAATGCTCATGATACTTTGGCCGTGTTGTGAGATCATGCTCCGACCTTTCAGGGATGATAATTTGGTGGACAATTTCACAGATGAGTTGGTGAATTATTATTGAGAGAGGATATCTTTTTGTGTATCAGGATTGTTGGTATAATTTATGTGGTTGGAGTTGTTGGGAAGGGATTTCCTTGTCCTAGAACAATGCTCTATACTGGCAGTGTTTTAAGTCTAAATTTGTCATTTTGTCACATTATTAGGTAAATGTGATACCAAAGATCAACCATGAGAAGTTTCAGCAGAAAAGGTGACTTTATGGACTTGATGACTCACTAATATAGAGTGCCATATATAAAGAAATTAGTCTGGCAAGAGCTGTAGTACTGTTGTATACAGCCCTGTTCTTAAGGACTAGGGATTCCCACAAACCAGATAAGCATGTGATGCATTCATGAAGTGCTTGTGTGTCTAAGTAGTTCAGCCATGGACAAGTTACTACTGAGATCCTGATGTCCTAAAAATTGCACCTCTGGGTTAACAACACTGTTAAACAGTACATTTTGTTTGGCCCCTTCACAATGGACAGGAATTTAGTGCTTGTATCAAGGACCTTGATGCTACGTATTCAGGCACCCAGCACTGCCTTTGGTCATTGGTGAAATAAAATACTACGAAAGATTGTTTTAATTTTATATTGCAAGGCTGCATTTTATTATCATTTGAAGAATTGCATTTTATTTTATACAGGTATTGACCCGAGAAAGTTTATTAAATTATTTTGCAGCATTGGGTGTGCTGTATATGTGGGGGGTGGGGTAGGGCTGAGGGTTTAGGAACATTACAATGTGGAAAGGATTCTCTAAAAGATTTCATTTATGGTGCAATGTTGTTTTCAGAAATACATTGGATCATGTTTTTACCCAATATTCTGCTTTTCCTTTTTTTAATCGGGTCTTGTTATAAATACATCACTATGGTATAAACAAGTTTAACTTTTGTCAGGTAGCAACAAATGATCTGCCCAAGAGCCTAGAGCAATTGGGAGCCCTTTCAGAAATCAGTTTCTCAACAAGAGCACCAATGGTGCAGAGCTCATACCAAATATGTAACCTGTACAATTACAATGCTGAATTACAATGCATATTTTACTTTTGACTAGTACAACTACCTTACAGTTATTATATGCCAAAACCTCATTTGTATAAATGACCCCAGAGGGGACCAACCCCAAATCCTCCAATTCTGTAGGAAAACAAACTATGTACATAGATATCATTTCTGATAGCTTTGTAGTTTGATCTGCTTGCATGATTCTTAAAATCTCAAGCATTTTTTGTATTTCCATAAAATGACCCAAATGACCATTGACCCCAAATCCATGAACACCCTGAATGAAGCCCAACCCAAGCATCATTATGACAAACACTCAAGACTGTGCAATTGAATCTGTAGGAGAACGGGCATATTTGCTTTTCCATAAAATGACCTAGATGACCACTGACCCCAAATCCCTGAACACCCTGAATGAAGCCCAACCAAAGCATGATTATGACAAACACCCAAGACTGCAATTGAATCTGTAGGAAAAGCATTTTTTGCATTTCCATAAAATGACCCAAAGTGACCACTAGATGACCACTGACCCCAAATCCCTGAACACCCTGAATGAAGCCCCAACCCAAGCATCATTATGACAAACACTCAAGACTGCAATTGAATCTGTAGGAGAAGAAGCATTTTTGGGGTTTCCATAAAATGACCCAGTGCCCACTAGATGATCACTGACCCCAAATCCCTGAACAACCTGAATGAAGCCCAACCCAAGCATCATTATGATAAACACTCAAGACTGCAATTGAATCTGTAGGAGAAGCATTTTTGGGGTTTCCATAAAATGACATAAAGTGACCACTAGATGACCACTGACCCCCAAACCCTGACCACCCCTGATGACCCATTAACCACCAATCATTTTGTCCAAGTTCCATCAAAATCTGTCAAAGCATGTATGCAGGAGGTAACTTTGAAATCAATTGACAGATAGATAGACACAGTACAATCACAATAGCTCACACCAGTATACTGGTATGAGCTAACAATAGATTGGATATCCTTAAAGGGTTCATGATTAAACTAAGTCTACATGTGTTATATATCCTTCTCTGATCAATCTCCTTTAATTTAATCAAATGGACACAACATATTTGAAGGGCAATTTGCTCTGCAGACCCTCCAACTGTTGCCCATGTAATGTTGGCCTATGTTGTGTCATTCAGTTGTTACTTCATTTTCAATAGAATCATATCAAATTGAGCAGACAGATTGGAACATTGGTACAGAAAGACTATATAGGTGTATGACAAATTTGATATATTATGCCAAATGTTAAAAAGTGTAAGCTATATGTGACTTGTATATGTTTCATCTACCCACTGATTGCAAACTGTTTTGATGTCATCTGATGTAACATCAAAACAGATCTGATGTGAGGAGGATACATGCAATGACTTACACATATACACAGTGTAACATGAATGTTGCTACTAGGGAGGGATGAGACAGTGTGGTGAGTAGGTGACAGTGTTACATGAATGTTGCTACTAGGGAGGGACGAGACTGGTGACAGTGTAACATGAATGTTGCTACTAGGGAGGGACGAGACTGGTGACAGTGTAACATGAATGTTGCTACTAGGGAGGGATGAGACTGTGGTGACAGTGTAACATGAATGTTGCTACTAGGGAGGGATGAGACAGTGTGGTGACAGTGTAACATGAATGTTGCTACTAGGGAGGGATGAGACAGTGTGGTGACAGTGTAACATGAATGTTGC
>JAODFY010040981.1:0-12612 GCA_027580055.1 Paracaudina chilensis | reverse complement strand
TGTATTTAGAAAAAAATGTTGATGCAAAATATGAGAGTTGTTCAATGTCAGAAATGCACATGCTAAAATTGATCAACAATATTTAATATTGTCCTAACTTTTTTCCCAGCCACTAGTACTACATTAAACACTACTACCCGCAGAAAGAAAGTGGGAAAGAAAATCTGGAGTAAGCAAGAAACAACGGCTGTATGGCAACACCTAGGACCAAACATAAGGGCTGATAATGTACCCGGAAAAGAAGACTGTGAGAGATGCATCACTGCATCTGGCAGCATCCTTCAAAACCGAACTTGGGAACAAGTCAAGTTCAAATGTTATAACATTATTGTACGAAATAGGAAGAAATTAGAAGATTAATATAGTTTCTATGTACCTACTGAGAAAAAATCAAAAATCTAGCAGCGCCTGTACGATGTACATTAACGTTATTCTTATAAATGCATGTGGTAGTGATATGTGTTGTAACGATTTGTGAACCACTAATTGCGTGCTTTATCACAAATTATGTACAATAACAAACAATGGCTGTTAACGCTTAGCGATACCAAATGTCATCATTCGCAAAATTGTGTATAGCATCCATATATTTTGCAATAATAAAATATTAGCGCAATACTTTCGGACTCAATACTTTCGGACGCAATACTTTAGAAGTCAACTTTTGGCGCACTAATATGTAATGCCACGACTCATAAAGACTCTACGACTGGGTTGCCCCTGTGTAGTTGTGGAATGTACAAATGGAATTAGGCTGTCAGACCAGAGATTACTGTGCATTGTTAAAAAATAGAAGTTCGAGTTACTGGTAGGATGCCTTGGCTTAACTACGAAGTAAGTCAAGACGATCCATCAAAGGTCATTTCTATCAAATGCTCTCTCTGCTGCAAACATGAAGGCAAATTAAAACAAATTAAGACAAATCAGGGAGCAGTTTAAAGTGCCAACAGATCAGAAAACACCCAAAATCTGAGATGCACCTTACAGATGTAATCAGGAGTCATTTACTAATGACTTGTTTGGCAAATTTATACCAAGCAAAAAATGCTACACAAAATGATTAAATTGCTTTGCAAAACCAATTACGTGAAGCATTTTTTTGCTACGCAAACAAAGCACATTAAATCAAACGCTGAAACCAAAAGATAACTTTTAGACCTCATTTATACCTTGAGCATTTACTCAAGATACTGATCAACACAAGGTAATTAACCTAGCTAGTGGTTTAGCCAGTATTTCTATTAGCCTAGAACGTCAATCCTTACATGCTTTTATTAATTCTTAGGTTCACAGACAATTTGTCAACTGGCCAAACAATATTTAACGGGTATATATATCCCGATGAAGTGGGCCTAGGCCTATGCATAGATAACATATGCAGTCTATTTTTCTGGAGTGCAGCTGTGGTTTTCAACTGAATGTTTAAATAAAACATCATAGCTATTTAATGAACAGGCAAGTATCTTGGACAGTGTTATCACCAAAAATATTCAGTTGAGAGTGCTGTAAAATCAGTCTCATGATCAAAAACATGGGACCAAAAAGGTTCCTACCAAGGATGAAATGCCTGGGAATGAACTAGATAAATGAAGTAACTTCAATCTGTAATATACATTTAATCTGCAGGTCAAATATTGTAAAATCTGAAATAAACTGAATTACACTGTTTCTTCTTGACATAGTATTTAAGGTGTATATAGTTAATATTGTCAATTCTTTAATATTGTGAATTTATTGCAATTGTTTGGAAATATTAAACATACAATTTTAAAATTAACTTCCAGTACTTAATGTTTTTGCACAATTTTAAATACAGGAAAATTACTTATGAAACTAATGATTTTTTATAACAAACTTAGTATTTTGATGTTTGACAATATGCAGTTTGCTTAAAGTTAGTGTCAGACTTTGAGCTGCAAAATATGACTTGTTCTCTAAATGTGATGGTTTAATCATTTCCATAGTTTCAAGTCCATAGTTTGTCACATAAAACAAAATACATTTGCTAATTGTAGCACTCAGTGAGAATTTGAGCCTAGAAACATGCCATGTTTTGTGGTTTTTGTTCCCTGACAAATTATATTCACAAATTGATAATTAAGATGAATAATGCAGTTCAGCATTTTGAATATGAGATCAATGATGAGATAAATGAACATTTACGTTATTCTGTATAATTTCCATTACTTGGTAAATATATAATGATTTTGTTTTTAATAAATAATGAAATATAGGTCAATGGCACTGTAATCTGCAGGTCAAATAAGATCTCCGTCTTGCAGTTTTAAAAGGTTTATAGTTAATATTATCAATTATTTAATATTGTGAATATACTATTATTATTTGAAAATATTGTACATTCAATTCAATTTTAAAATTAACTATTTAATCAATTTTAACACAATTAAATAATTATTACACTTTTCATTAAACTAATGTTGTGTTTTCTTAGCAATTATTGAGTTGAGGATTTTTGCTCTCAGTCATGGTGGTTTGAGATAGGAAAAATTTTAGTTTCAAATACTGACAAGTTTATTGATGTGTTGAATTTTAATAGCATTGATTGGGACATGTTTTAATTCTCATGTTTATGAAGGGTGAATTGTCACTCTTTAAAAAAATGGTTACTGAATTACTTGGCACAATGCTTTATCCTTTTAGATTTTTCCCATTCATACAAAATTGAGCCTTGGTGGATAATTGTAGGCCTATATAAAAATGAATCAACGTTATTTCCAACTTTTGTAAAAAAATAAAGCTGCTGAAAGCAATCATATTTGATACAAATATAAAGCAAATAATTACATTGTAAAAATTCATACCAATACCCATTAAAGTTTTAACTTTTCTTCTTACTATGTCAATAATTATTTTACTGGGTGTTGAATAAATTGGTTTGTATTTGAAAAATAAATGTTTTGAAACAAAGATTAAAAGTGTTAATTGTTTTGTTTATAACATTCAAACATGACGAAAATAACTGATGAATTATGTCCGATTATGCCCATCTATAGCTTGTGTGTTTTTCAACACTGGTATGTAAAATAGAGGGCGCTATGCATTATAATAAAAATAAATGATAACTGTACATACACACACATACACACATATACACGCTGTGTCTCCAAAAGAAATCTTTGTGGAGACCTAACCCAAAACCATCTTAAATAACCTTATATTGGTTCCTAAGAATTCCCCAATGGTGACAAAAGCAATATTTATGCTAATTTACACAGTTTAGATATGGTGATTGATGAAAATTGGAATTACCATGTTTTATTTAATGCTTTTACCCTGTGGAGACATGCAAAATGTCTCCACAAGAAATGATGTCTCCAGAAGGTCACTGTGTGATATACTTAAGTCTCCACAATGAATCTGTCGTAAGAGCATACACACATACATACACACGCCGACTAGACTGCATAGGTTCCGATGTTGCCTTCGGCATCGGAACCAAAAATGACCTTTGTCCTCATATAACTTCCACACAAAGATCTCACAGGGGTCAAACAGTGATATTCTTGATCGGAAGCAGAACGAAGGCAGTGTGAAACAACCCTACTCCCTTAAAGTCCACCCACCAAGGGAGGGGCCTGGGGGTACAGGAAGGGATCAGTCATCAAAATCTACAAAATATGGTTGCTGGGAAAGGAGTGTCGAGCAGTCAGCTACAAGCAGTACTCTCGAGAGCCAGGCCAGACCAGAATGTTATATGAATGTCATAGGATTCATTTTTGTTTTTGATGCCCCTAGAATGTTTTTTTTTTCACAATAACTGTAAATCCCAGCACTTAGATTTGATGTCATCCACTAAACCACTGAATGAATCAATGAACCACTAAACATATTCGTTTTTCTGGTTAAACTGAACCAAGACTAAATTAAATGAAGCATAAGATAAATGTACACACACAAAAAAAGACAAGAGCAATGAATTAATTTAGCACTATGCCCAGATGTATTTTTTTTTCATTAAATATTGAAGAGTTGTCTTCTATTCCTATTATTTTTATTTAAATCTTTTGGCACAAAATGTTCATCTATGCCACTCATTTTACACAGATCACAGAAAAATATGTCGTCCACATATTGTTTTTTTTTTAAATTAGACAAAAACAAAAAAGCTGTCGACCATTGCCCCTAGGGCAATGTGGTCTGGAAAAATAATTATATAATATATATGATGGCACTTTAAACTGATAGACATGTTTTTACTTTTCTACAAAAAAAAAAATCTGACAGATTCCAAGGACAAGAAAGAACAAAAAGTTTAGAATGTTTAAAGACACATGAAGGCCACAATTACTACCCCATGACAAACTACTTAACTTCGTAACAACAGCATCAATTACAATTCACCAAAATACAATTCTGTACACATCATTATTTTTTATTTTTTCTTATACCGATTCTTAAAAAAAAAAAAAAGAGGATGAAGAATTAACGGTTTTATATCAGAAAGATGCATTCATGCTGTAAGCTTTCTACGCCATACAGTAACTCTCATGAATACATGTGGAAAATAATAGGCAATTAAAAAGCGAGCAGATTTTTTTTTTTGTTCAATGTTTATCCAAAAATATAGTAATATATGAATTAAATAAATTTCCCCAAACCCTGCCCACCCCCCACCTCCCAAAAAATGAAAACAATGAAAATACATATTCTCAACAACAAAGGAAAAAGGCAGCAAGAACGTTTTTTCTTTTCACACATCGAGATGCTTATTAAACCCAGAAGAAAAAAAAAAACAGCCGAAAAGTGATGATTTAAAAATCAAAAGAATAACATAATTCTTTTTGTCACTTAATAATTTATGAAGCCTTGTTGAGCCCCTTCCCAACCCTATTCAACTTTCAACTAAGTACCACAGGCTATACCACACAACTATATATCAAACTGTGGTACAGTTAAATTTTGGTCCTAAAATTTGTCAAAAAAAGAACTACACCCTACAAAGAATCAACGATAGATTGTTTTTCTTCACAAAAGATATAATTGTTGCATTAATCAACAATCTCATGAATATGCACAGGTTTTCAGGAGATCCTTGAACACCATGTCCCTAAACTCTAGTTCCCCCCTCCCCTGCCAAATTACTGACAGCTGTCCACCTTTGAGACATATTTAACCTTATTTCCTACCAAATACTGGATTTATAAACAATACACTTTCAATAAATATTACTCATATTTTTTTTTTAATTGCTGGTAAATTACATTTAAATCCCTTGTATCAAACTATTATTTTAAACACACTTCTGAAGACACTCTACTCTTGCTTCTCTTCCTTTATAAATCACTCCTCATTTTACTGAGGTATAAATAATTTTCTCTCCTCCTTCCCCCCCCCCTTTTTTATAACAAGCTGTCGAAAATAGAAAAAAAAAACATTTGATGAAAATTGTTCTTACTACAAAAACTATGTGAAATTTCAACAACAGAAGATGACAATAATGGTTCTTATCTGGTTGTGCAACCAATAGACTATAATACACTCTTCTCCCCATGGATACGAACTCCCGAACACAAACCATCACCTGGTCGACGTACGTCCATTGATTGAATGATCAAGTGACCAGATTTGTTTCAGTTTTGCCACTAATGTTAACAACCATCTCTCATGCCAAAATTAATGTCATGACCTGATCCTACATATATGTTTGTGATTGGTCAAATTAGCTTATGTAATAACATAAGAACTGACCCGTCTCACAGATTGTTACACAGTTGCAGTTACAACTTTTAAATATGGTCTTACTCAGAGAAATTAAAAATATATTTTTATTATTTTTTTAATAACCTTTCCTGGGATTTGTTTCCAAAAGTTTTGTTCAAGGAATGTTAAAACGATACTGGGTTCAAATGGTGAAATATAAATAGCTAATATTTCTAATAATTTTCACATAAAATAGCAGTAAAAGCAAAACAAGAAGAAAAAAAAAATTGGAGTATAACATAAAATAGTCAATAAATATGCAGTTGGATTGTAAAGTAAAGAAGGAAATTTAATTTCAAGCAATATAATTAAAATAAAAACGGGGAAACGAGGAGTACTATTTGCAAATAGAATAATTAATATATATTAATCCGGAGAAATTCCCAAAATTAAAAAAAAAAAAAAATTAAACAAAATACCTATAATACAGATGCAATAATACAGGATAAAAATATGAAGACTGTACAAATCCGTAATAAATATAGCCTTTGAAAATAAAAGGAAATTTGGGGGATGAAAAATAATAGCAGTTTTAGAAATATATATATATCACTAACTACAAAGAAGTGCCCTTATGAAAAAAAATATCTCACCTTGGTCCATGAAAATTTGGGAAAGGCTGTAAACCATCGCCCCAAAATTAATTTAATATACCCCCATGTCATTTGTGACTGGTCGTAAGCCCCAGCGACCAGTCTAATAGCAGATTTCTAGCATATACTCAGGACGAGAGCTGTTTACCTTTGTACACTTTTGAACTTGGGAATCGAAAAGCAAAAAAACTTTGTGATTTATTTGGGAGGGCGACCTTAACCCAACCATGCCCCCTCCCCTTCACTAGGCTACTCAGTGTCTATGACAGTAGAATACAGCACAAGGATTTAAGAACAATGAATTAGCGATATAAATCATTGACGCTTGCTATTTTTTTTTTTTTTTTAATACTCCTTTAAAATTGTTTTCATATCGTCACATGGCCAAAATTGCTATGAGCTAAAAAAATTCTTTTAAATTATATAAAGTTAGAATTATAATCACCATTTTAAATATTTATTAAATTCTTAAAAACATGCGCCAATGCCATATATAGAATTTACTTTCAAACAGACCAAATCATTTTAGGACAAAATACCTTTTTTTTCTTTTTTTTTCTATAAATGAAACATCACACCGCCTCTTTAATTTTGTGGGAATAGCATAGTTTCATTTCACAAAGTTTCTTTCTATAAATTGAAAATTTTTCTTTGCAAACTGCATCAACATTCATAGCCTGCATAATATCACTCAGAGGAATTTTTCCCCCTTAACACAAATAATCAGGGTCGACTACTACTTTTAGACATGTACTATGAAAAATTTAACTCCTATATTCAAAGACTTTTCAGATCTGTTTCATAAAGTAGCACATTTACTCCTGTTTAATTCACAGGGACATTTATTGATCATTTTTTTACCTTCCAGAAAAAGATTACTACAAAAAATATTTACTTTTATAATTTATACAAAGATATAATTGTCTTTTGAGTCACACACTTATCATCTTATGCCATGAGCTGTTTTTAGTACACCAGGAACCATGCCAAATTAATATCATATTCTTTTACCATGGATAAATAAAATAAAATAAAAGGTTGACCAATACATCAAGAAATCCACCATGATGAATAAAATAGCCTATTCGATTTTATATTTCAAGCAATAATTTAGTAATTTATTGATCAGAAGTATAGGGAAAATAATATTGAGCTTGTTAGAAGATAAATTTTTATCCCACAAAAATATTTGTCTAATCCTTATAATCTCTTTATTAATATGGCCCATCTGGTTAATTAATTTTGTAGAAAATTGTATTTGCCTTTCTTTAATCAATCTGTACAGCTATATTGTCTTACAGCTATACCTTGTTATATATTCAAGTAAGTTACCATAATTACCACAACAAAATGTCATTCTATTGGGTGGTTGCCTTTTCTCCATGACAAGAATGTTTTTAAATATAAAAGAAATAATGCATGTGTGAATTCTTTTGAACATGAATTCAGCATGGAATAAGAATTCACTTTGATAATTGAATCAATTTGATGTGAATTAACATGAATTAAATTCAATTTGAGACAAGTGAATAATTAAGTGTGAATTACCTTTGTGCATATTAATTTGAAGTAAATTTATCACAAGAGTGAATTTTTTTATGTATAAATTAATTTGATATTAATTTGAAACAAAATTTTGATTTCACTTGAATTAACATCAGGAGAGAATTAATTTAACTTGTGATTTAATTTGATGAGTTAATTTGATCTTAATTCATCATGAATTTAATCAACTTGTGAATAATTTAAAATGATATCATATGGTATAAATTCATCAGGAGCAATTTAATTTGAATTCAGGTGAATTAATTTGTTTCAAGACTTTTCATTAATTAAGAATGATTTAATTGGACATGACATGAATTAATGAAAAGTGAACTCATTTGGCATGTGAATTAATTTTGAAGGACAACTAAAGTTCTTTCCAATAACTTTTTTATTCTTTAAGATGATTGATTAGCCATGAAAAAAACATGTATTTGCTTGGCTGAAAATTAGTTTTGTTAAAACTAGAAAAGAAACCACAAATTCTTGTTTGAACTAACCCTTAACAGATTACCCTTTGGTAATCTCTTTTAACACATTGCAGGCAGACAAAGAAGGCTGAAGTAAATAGCTCTGATATGAAATTAATAAATACCTTTTATACTCTTAATATTCATTCTGCTTTATTGGCAGCTTGTGATTTTATATACTTTAATATGACGTTTGGTGGAAATTGTCTCGTAAACATTTTTTGTTAAATTAAATGAAAATTTATATATATATGTCTTTAAATTTCTCCTCAATGCGGAAACATATTTTTATGTGCATCATGTGACCAACTAACAGCAAAGGGGAAAAAACAACAAATAATTGTGACCCAATACGTTTTTACTCTCCCAACTTGTAGTTCACTTACCCACACACAGTATTTGTGACAGGTTGAAGTGCCATACATATGAACAAATGCCAGTGTAGCCGATTTGTAGCATACTCCCTCTATAGTTGAGGTACAGAGTATTATTTGGACTAAATCCGTCAGAAAAATAAATTACATATCCAAATAGGATCCTAGTACAATGAGAAGATGAAAAATGCAAACGACCGGTCGAGTGGCTATGTCGAGCTCGTGATTCATGGATCATGAGTCCTGGCTAGGGTGATCGCATGGGTCCTTGGGGGAGTGGCTTGACCCCAATTGCCTCCCTCCACCCAGGTGCATAATTAGGTACCACCTGTGAGGTGACAGATTGAGGTGCCACCCCCCAGGCATGTATTAGCAGTTCGTGTGAGGGAACTTTGCACATTCTATGTGCAGGCAAGTCTCCCTCAGGTTACCATTCATCAGGGGATAGAACCATCTGTGTGAAAAAGCATTGAGCCTTGATACAAATGAAATGGTAATGAAGTAAATGGCATAATCATCATTGTGATAATACTGTGTGTAGTTAGTATATGTTATTTGTCACCAAAAGGAACACCTAAATCCTACACAGTTTCTGCACTTGATTAGTCCATTCATGGATCAGACTGTGGTATTTTACCGAGGCAATCCATGTGCAATGAAAAACATATCTAATCATAAGAGACAGAGTAAAAAGTGTGGGGCTTCAACCCTTTAAATAATGTTCCACACGATTGCAAATTTTATACCCGACTCACACTAGCATGTTGGACTCTCGTTGTTTATAATAAACTTCTATGAATATTCAAAATATCTCTTAATCTCATTATAGTCCAATTTGGAAGGATAATATAGGAGAGGGGGGGCAAACTTGGTGAGAGAATAATAATTTGCTCCATGCAACCAGGAAATATTACAATCGAGCCATCAATATAGATGGGGGAGGTGGGGGTTAAGTAAACTGATATATAATTACTGTTTTGAATTTGTAGCAGCATAAGCATTTCACAAATGCACTTTACACAACGAGGCACTTTGTAGCTCTTAAAATGTCCTCAAAAAGGCAAGAACAGACAACCATTCCCAACCGAGGACCGGTCTTTGATTTCAAGAAAACCAAGTAGGAGGGGTGGAGGCGGGCACAAAAAATGTAGATCTTTGATTTCCTAGCTAAAATAATACTTTGCTATGATGCCAATTTGAAAACATCGAGAATATATATATATACTAATCAGGCAGCCCTGGTGAGACAGATATACAAAATGTACACAATAATACCGTCACCCTAAAAAGGAGAGCATTTCCTGCCCCCCCCCCCCCCCCCCCCCCATACTCAGATAAAATTTGGTCCTGTGACTTCTGGATAATAACAGGCCAGGTAGAGTAACTGCTTACCATCTATAGGTACGGCATGGAACACATTGATGTAAGCAAACTTAAACATACACATGTTAGGGGCTTAATACCTCCTTAATACCTCAATTGCCCCTCTCCACCCAGGTGTTATAGCGTGGACCTGCAAGGAGACTCGTACAGTAGTGCGAGCGTCGCCTTGCGGCAGCCCACTTGCATGTCCCCCGCTGGACTGAGATGTGGCTCATCAGTGCAGAGTGTTCCACGATCCATTTGTGTGGGTGTTTGACAAGTGTGATTTGATGGTACAAAATCAAATTGGCATCCAGTGTTTCAATGACCTCAACACAAGTACACAAACCCACAGTGGGTGGATTTAATACATAATCAAATATACCTAGGAAAAGGCTATTTTGAATAATTCTCTGTATGAAAAGTCTAGCAGTATTCATGTCTAGTATTCTGGTTACCCGGTGGTACCACTTTGGTTAAACACATTGACTGATCCCACAAGAATGTCAGTATAATGTCGCAATGCCAGTATAAATTGCCCTAATTGGATATAACCAACAGCTTGTCAATGAAGATTGTTTCGTGCCACCATTTGGCCGTCGCCAAAACCAGTTTCTATATTTATGAAGCAACAAAAAGAGAAGCTTTAAAGTAAATATCCCACCAACATATTACTATGCACCTCTTATATATTTTAACTATATGCATCCATTACAAATGTTGTAACTATATGCATTCATTACATGTTGTAACTATATGTATCCATACATGTTGTAACTATATGCATTCATTACATACTGTAACTATATGCATTCATTACAAACTGTAACTATATGCATTCATTACATACTGTAACTATATGCATCCATTACATGTTGTAACTATATGCATTCATTAGATGTTGTGAACTATATGCATTCATTAGATGTTGTAACTATATGCATTCATTACATGTTGTAACTAAATGCATTCTTTACATATTGTAACTATATGCATTCGTTACATATTGTAACTATATGCATTCGTTACATATTGTAACTATATGCATTCGTTACATATTGTAACTATATGCATCCATACATACTGTAACTATGTGCATCCATTCCATATTGTAACTATATGCATCCATTACATATTGTAACTATATGCATTCATTACATATTGTAATTTAAGGAATTGTATCATGAACACAAGTCACATTGTAGCAAAGCTGCTGCTGACACCATATATCATTGCTGCTGACACCATATATCATTGTTGCCGACACCATGTTTTCCTTCCTTCCCGAGAGATGGAATTTACAGCCACGAGTCCTAGCTGACCAGATACTGAAGTATGATGGCGATGATGATTGCACCTGCTAGGAATCCAAACATGATTATAGCTGCGATCTGCTGGTCGTTAAGTGGTTTTCTCTCTTGCTTGCCTCCTATAGATGCCTTTCCCTCATTGCTATCTGTCGAGTCCTCGATGCTCTTGGCAATTTGGATTGTATATTTCTCCCAGTTTGAGTAGACACCCACCAGCTCCGGACTCTCATCTGCCGGTAATCTCACTGCGCAAACACGGAACGCATACTCGCAATTCGGTTCTAACGACGTGGCGCGGTAGGAATTTAATTCGCCCCTGTAGATCTGTAAAAACAAAGAGTGCAAACAGTGCCATCATTCATTGCCTGCCATTTCAAGTACCACTATACAAACATTTGCTGTAGTTACATGTGAATGATAATCAAATATTGGTGGTTGTAATGTTTGTGTTTATGCGATTGTCATCGCTTTTCTACAGAAATGCATAATGGTCCAATATGTATTGGCCAAAGATAACCAGTACGTGGTTAATTTAAAATTGGCATTTACATCATTCCTTAGGCCACCCTGAGCCTACACCATTGTGATGCATCTATCAACTTATCTATCCTTCTATCCACACTTGTTCAAAATGCTTCTTCTTGTACAATGGTTGTGACAAAACTTGGGTACAATGATCCATCGGTATGGGAACATCAGTTGTGTCCAGAAATTTGGCATCAAAGGTCATTTAGGGGTCATTTGAGACCATTAAACTCAAAATGCTTAAAATTGTTTCTACTCCCACAGCTATAATATGACAAAAGTTACACATTATAATCTTTGAGTTGTACCTTCGGGGGTGTTCAGCAATTTGAGGTCTAGGGTCTTAGAAGTCTTTCAAGGATTTTCAGTGAAACATGGATGAAATGCTCCTTGGGTGTTGGAACATAAGTTTTGTCAACACATTTTGGGTCAGACACCCTTTACGGGTCATCTAAGTTCATTATCGGAAAAGGTCATTATCCAAAAAGGCGCAAAATGCACACCAATTTTAGCAGATTGCTACAAGTCAATTTGCTTACAAATGAAACTCTAACCCACATAACCCTCTTCAGCATTAGTGGTCGTGAACGACCCATAAACGTACATAAATGTTGAAGAAAGAATTTATTTCATTAGCGCATGCTCCTGACGTCACGATGCGCTCCACTGAGCATCGCTTCACGCGGCCGCGATTCCTGGTAGCTACTCGCAG
>JAODFY010040980.1:0-19394 GCA_027580055.1 Paracaudina chilensis | reverse complement strand
TTATGTTTTAGTTCTAGACTCAACCCACCACATCTTATTGACTGGGAATAAAGATACTGTAACATAACAAAAACCTCTGATTGCGTAACAGGCGTGACTAGCGGTTCACGAACCCACTTGTCTACTTTGTAATTAAATGACCGAGAACCAGTACACAAAGTTGAATCAATGCGTTTTTGATCGATTGTTGTATTTATAGAGAGGCCTGTCCAAATATTTACTCCAGTAATTTTTGAGGTACCATATAAACAGTTTTTGAGAGGTTTCATTTTATTCACTTCCAACAACATTTTTACAATTTGGGGCTACAAATCCTCGGTCAGTCTGCAGGCCTTGTCTCACGCATGGTCAAGCACCCGGCCTCTCGGGGCCAACCTGATTCTGAATATGTTATCTTGTCTCTTTCTTTGCTTCAATTTCTCTCAAAGCTCAATTCCCGAATGACAAATGTTCATTGGTACTCCAACCTGGAATATCATAGGATAATTATCATTGAACAGCAGTAACATAACCCAATGATAACTGGTATGTTTATTGAACATGACGGTTGGTCTGTCAGCTAGTTTTACAGCTGTAGGAATTGGGATTTTTTTTTTGGTAAATACCCATGGCTATTGGAGTACCTGTCTATGACATTGAATAATCAACATGGGGGGTGCATGGGGGGCACAACTCTGCCCAATTCTTTTTTAAATATGCTGCCTGGGCAGACCTTGTAATCTACAGTTTGTCTCTGTTCCCCAGCCGTGCTGCCGATGTACGCGTAATATACTCACATGTATTGTAACATACCCGCATTAAGGCCATTCCCAATATGATGGGTCAAAACCATCTGAGAAGTTGCCTAGATGTCACAATTTTCCATAGCAAAAAATGAAGAACCACTTAATAAATATGGAAATTTTCTGATATCACCATTTTGCATTTAAGCTCTCTTTAAAGGAAAAATTTTCAAAGGGGTTGAGGGATACGGGACATCTTAACAGAAGCTTACAAAAACGGAGGTGGAGGGGGGCCAGTGTGAAATTTGGCCAAAAACTGTATAAACTTTTGACCAACTGTGACAAAGTTGGGCCAACTATAAAGAGCATGTGCATTTCCAATTTTTATTTTCCAAAAAATTCTGGAAGATTACCGGAATGATCAGCATGTTCAGATCAGCTTGACCTTGGGTGCATAGGTCAGAGTTCCATCACCAAGTAGAGGGATGGTACACCCATCTCAAAGAGATGAGTATATACATGGGCAGAATTTTGTTGTGCTTCGCACAGGGGTATATGGATGTAGATCCTTATTCAAAGTGCAGTCGCCAGAAATAGTGTTTTGCTGCAGTCTACTGAGTTTTTTTATTTCTCTATAGGGCACAGTACAGTTGCTATAGGAATACAATGTTCACGACTTTCTTGAGAGTTGAGGAACGCAGCATTGCATTACTCACCTTTTCAAAAAGTTTGGAATTCATTAGTTTATAATGGCTTTATTAGTCCAAAATAAATCACTGTTGACACCTTTTTGCTTGTTCATTTTAGCACATTTTATCAATTTAATAGCAAATTTGCAAATTGTGTTCTTGTGAACCCAATATCCCTTGTTATCTTCTCTCACAACTTGTTCAGAAACAAATTAGAAAATGCATGTGCAATAGTGTTGTGCCTCGATCCCCACATCTTTAATCTTTTCGATAGCTTGGTAGTGTGGGTAGGGGCGACATAATATAAGATATATTTTTACCTTTCTTGATTCAGAGCTAATTAAATGTGCACCAATATATGGAGACCTTATGCCCTGTCAGGAAATATGCGGACTATTCCTGTTTTCAGATTCCTGTTTTCAGACCTAGAATTCTGCTTTAAAGAATCACACCGATATATCTGCTATAGCACATTTGGTATTCAATGGGTGCCATGGAAACGACAATTTGTCATACCTCTTCTTTAATTTTTTTTGTAAGTGATAGATTGAAGGAGACTTTGTGTAAACAAATCACAGATCAAAATCAAATTAAGTCGCTCCTCGAGTATGTGGCTGTGGCGGTGTTGCCGACTGGTGTGCAGACGAGCGTAGGTGTCGCCCTAATTACAGTACTTCAATTAGGGTTTCGTGTTACATTTATGAAGGGTCCCAGAGGACTTGCTGAATGCTGTGTGACACACTTTCCATTTGGCGTGCTATCTAGGCGTTCCCTAAAGGTGTCTGACTAACCCACATCACACGCTTCAATGGAGGGATATCTGTGGCGATACATTTGAACAGAGCTCACAAAATTCAATTCAACAAATTATGTTTGGCCATCAGGTTTTGGTGCAGGTTTTCCATTATAATTCCTGCCTTCAGTTCTTCTAGCTCCAGAAGAAATACATTTTTCATTCACCAGAACATATTTGTCAATTATGCATAGGCATGCATATTCATACACACAGCTTAGGCCAGATATACCAGAGGACACCCTACCTGAGCTAGGATATGTAAACTTTGTGGATTATTATGTTAGGCTACAGGTTGTTTACATGAGTGTATGAAATATGATATATCCCAGTAGGAATCAGATTTTTTAAGCATCATAGGATATATAGAACATTCCTGGCCTCTTACCGAGCATGTTTGACTGTTTGAGAGTAGTTTCCAAAGACGGTTATTCAGGTCTGTATTCAATGTACTTGGATCATTCATCAATTCCTACAATAACTTAGCTCAAAAGCAATCTTTAAGGCTTGTAGATACTTTCTTTAGAAATTCACATACCTGTGATTGGTTGAAACTGCACATTACAAAGGTGCTGACCAGTCTAGCATATTTTAGGGTGAGAGCTGTGATCATCAGCAGGTATAAAGAACATTCAATGACATTATCCCTGCCCACATATATATATATATATATATTGCTAGAAAGATAGGTGTGACTACTCAACACCTTATTTGTAATCAAGAACGCAGACACATGTGACTTGCTAAATAATTAATTAGCAAAATATAAACTTTGTATGTTGTAAACTTGTACTGCTTGTATGTGTTATTTTAATTACCTCATCAAGAGTAGATGAACATGGTGTGAAATTGTGAATATATGTGAGTATGTAAGTCCTTATACCTTTTAAAGAGCAACACTGTCTTTAAATAATTACCTTATAACCTAACAGACTGTACATAATTAATTTAGTGAATTAACAAAACATTGCTGCTCAAAACTGCACCATCATCAGCTGAAAATCTGTGCTGGGCATAGAGTTAGTTAAAAAGATTTTAAAAAGAAAGAAAGGTTGAATCCTGGCCAGGCCATGCTGCCTGGCTTAGTGGTTAGAGTATCTGCCCTAGCAGCCGGGCCATGTTGCCTGGCCTAGTGGTTAGAGTATCTGCCCTAGCAGCCGGGCCATGCTGCCTGGCCTAGTGGTTAGAGTATCTGCCCTAGCACCCAGTAGGTTGAATCTTGGCTGGGCCATGCTGCCTGGCCTCAGTGGTTAGAGTATCTGCCCTAGCAGCCGGTAGGCTGAATCATGGCTGGGCCATGCCAACTTTAATGACTTCCTGCTCGGTGCACAATATAAAGGGAAGGGGTAGGATGATGCACTTGGGGTGGAAGCAATTGTGGTAGTTGAAACATCCTAGGTCTTCCCATCATAAAAACTATATAGCAAAAATACAGTAGATGTTTGGGATGACTACATGTATATTAACATCCTAATTGCTGGATGACTACATGTATATTTATATCCTAATTGCTAGGATGACTACATGTATATTTACATCCAGATTGCTGGGATGAGTACATGTATATTTACATCTTAATTGCTGGATGACTACATGTATATTTATATCCTAACTGTTGGGATGACTACATTTATATTTACATCCTAATTGCTGGGATGACTACATGTATATTCACATCCTAATTGTTGGGATGACCACATGTATATTTATATCCTAATTGTTGGGATGACTACATGTATATTTATATCCTAATTGTTGGGATGACTACATGTATATTTACATCCTAATTGTTGGCATGACTACATGTATATTCACATCCTGATTGTTGGGATGACTTACATGTATATTTACATCCTAATTGCTGGGATGACTACATGTATATTTACATCCTAATTGCTGGGATGACTACATGTATATTTACATCCTAATTGCTTTGATAATCTGACAATGCATTTATTTCACTTCATCCATCACTCACCTCAACAGCTGTGTGCTTTCAATCCTGTACATCAGTAGCACATATTGCATAATTTGCTGAGCCCCGTTTTATCTTTTTTCTTTTGGCTGGCCTTTCGCTACTCTCAAATTGCAGGGGATAAGGGTTGAGACTTACCGGATTACCATGCCATACAATTTCATTACACTATCGCCAACAGTGCTCTGTTCTTAACTTTGGTGTGATGAAATTTTGATTAGGACAAATTTTTGGCGACATGCCCTCTGAAAGAGATCTTCCGTCGCCTGGCGCCTCCCGATTAAAGTCTTAAAATCCCTTTCTCCAATTTAGTAAAGTTACACCCTGCGGCACTAATTAACTAAAGAGACCGGTGTCGAAACACAAGCTCTGTTCGAGATTGCACACAAGTTGATGAGCTCGCTGAGGTGGCGGAACTTATTAATGTGTGGCAATATGTTTTTATGGTGTGAAGCAAATTACCTTTGGTAAATTAAAGCCAGATATTCAAAAATATATACGAGAAAGATCTAGATTATTTGTGAAACTTTATTTAGAGAAACTGGCCTCCCTGGTGATCATTCTTTGTCACAATTCTTAACTAGGAGTTTGAGACCTAAAAGCACAACCTGTGTGAATGCACATTAACAAGTACATTAAGTCTACTTACAACCCTGCTCATAGTGGGTAGAGCCAAATTAAATATGTTGGCTATAATTACACAGAATTTGCTACTTTGCCTGCATAGACAGATAGATATGTATGCATAGACATATTTAAACAAACCAGGATATTTTTTGCATGTTGTTCTATATGTATTATGTATATGTATTTGTCTTCATTCTTGAGGCTATATTTACCAAAGATTTTTCAGTTCCTGAGAACATTGTAGCATTGTTTGGGTGGATTGTTTGGAGTGATTTAATAGGGTATATATGTGGCCCCACATGCTGCCTCAGGATGTACATATTAGTGTTAGCACACGGGACAAAATACCAGTCGGGTACCTGACTAATCTGGGGGTAACATTTTGTCAAATTTAGCCATTTTTAGGCTAGCTGATTTCTGCATCACAAAAGGGTCATATGTTATATATGCTAAGTAGGCCTAGACCTATTGCTGTATAGTAAAAGAGTTACTTATTTTAGGCATGCATATAATTTTGGTGATAAAATTAGACAAATCAGTTTCATATAATATATAATATAATATATATATTTTTTTTTTTTTTTTTTAAGACTTTTTATGTTAGAAGTATAAGACTTGATTGTAGGCTCTGATGCTCTTCAAATTGTCATATTGAGAGATTTAATTAAGCTTAACAATGCTGGTTTGTTAATATAAGCTTTATGTTTGACTGTTTTTAATTAATGTTAAACAGGTTAGGGTAGCCACATATTTGATCAAACTACCAGCATCAGCACCAGGAAAAATAATGAGTGAAATAGTTATGCTATGTTCAGAATGCATACTCTTGTAAAAAAGTTTTTTTTTTCCCCATTTGGTGTGCAAAACGTAAAGTATTTCAGTTATGCTACATGATATTTTGGATCTGGGTAGCAAATTTGAAACCGGGTAAGTACCACAAAATTGTAAAAGTCTGCATTTGTACATACATACAAGCAGCACATTATTTGGGTACATGAATGTTCAGATGTTGTATTTACATCAGGTGCACACCTTCATCTTTTCTCTCTTTCATACCTTTTCTCATGCTTTCTTCTGAGGATAGAATTTCTACAAATTCACCTGGTCGATTCGTCCAGTGACTTTCAAGGTAACACCTCCATTCTGATAAAAAAAAAAAAGTTCCATGTCACAGAAACTATGCATGCTTGTTTGAAATGCGTGTATGTTTTGTGCATTCAATATAGGGCCTTTTCGTGTCTCAATATTTGTTTCAATGTCTTTTTATTACTTAACTGCATATACCTAGTGAAAATTTCTGGTCGAGTATACATGTACATGTATGATTCCTTTGCATGAAAGTCCATTAAAGATGTAACTCCATAATTTAAAATTATGGAATTGGGAATGTATAAGTTGGGGAACATTACCCTTTTTTAAAGAAAATAAAATATAACATGATTTTGTTTCCTGATTTTTATTTTTTTGCTGTGTGTGCAATGTGATATCATTTGCAAGAAAAATGTTGACCAAGTCAAATTAATGCAACTTATAATTTATAACATCTTAAAAATGTCAAATTAATGCAACTTACACATTTTTAAGAATGTGTTGGAATAAGTAGATATTTTTATTAAAGGAATTGGAATAAACCAAGTCATTTTATACCATCTTATTATACTTAATTGTCAAGAACCCCTGTTTTTTTTAATTTTTCTGGCTGTGTGTGCAAATATATTAGCCTTTGCATGAAGAATGTTGGCAAAGTCATTAAAGATGTAATTCCATAATTTAAAATTATGGAATTAAGATCTTCAAAATGTTTTAAGTTGGAATATTTTTCAGTTGGAAGAATACATGTGAGGAAACTTTTCCCTTCCTACAAGCTTCCACATCATCCCCACGTGACCCCCTCCCCAACCACAATGTTTGGTGTCAATATTCTTTTTTAAAGAAATTTGAATATGAACAAGATGTTTTGTGTATTGCATGTATACCTAGTTCTCATTTTCTGGTTGAGTGTACATTTGTCATTATTCCTAATTTGCATGCACAATATTTTGACCAAGTCATTCACCACTGTTAATGATCTCATCAAAGGTCAAATTGATAAATTGCCTTTTACAATGTTTGGAACATCACCATCTGTTACAGGAAATTACCAGCTTAAAGAGAGAGAGGAGAATGTTTGAATCATTTCTGGCAACGAGTAATGATGCTAAAGATAACTGCTTAATCTATAGTGTTGGTGTGTTCCAAGCATATACAGTGATCAAACAGCATCAATCCTGCATGTAAACCTCATTCTCCCATAGTCAGTTAAAGTTCCAATCGTCAGAAAAACAAGGCCTATACAAGCATGCCATTTTCTATATGGTGATGAAACCTTGCCTCCCCCACCCCCTCCCCAGACCCAAATGTTGGGTGTCAATCCCAATCTTCCATGTTTACATCATTGACACCTACAAACTGAAACTTCTGCACCATCTCCATGCAACTGCCTCTCCCTACCCCCAATGTTGGGTGTCAACGTTCTTCTTTCATTAACAGCATCTATACAAACTGAACTTGTAATTATATTCCTGAAGGCTTAAGATCTCATAAGGTCAAAATGATCAATTGCATTTCACAAATTTTTGGAACGTCACCATCTGTTTAGAGGAAATGACCGAAATAAAGAGAGGGGATGAAAACAAGAACATTAGGATCATTTCTGACAACCAGCACCGGATCCTTTTGTGAATTTAGTGGGAGCGCTTCATCTTAAGTGTGGTGTTTTCTAATCATATAGTGATTAAACACACAGCATCAGCATGTAAATTATACCTCATTTCTGAAAGCTTCAAATTGAGTTTAAGCCCTAGACGACAAGAAAAAACCTTTACGAATAAAAAAATAGGCAACTGGCAAAATGACACCTATCGCCCCAGTGTAGGCTATAAATCTGCTATAGTCTCCTCAGAGGTCAAAATGATAAATTGTATTTCATGATTTTTGGAACGTCACCATCTGTTACAGCTAGAAATGAGCAATAAATGAGAGAAAAATCATTAGAAATATTTCTGACAACCAGTTTATAATTTAGTGACAATTTAGTGAGTTAGAGCCAATTAGAGCCAATTATAATTTAGTGACAATTTAGTGAGTTAGAGCCCCAGTCGACCAGAAAAAACACTAGACGACCAGAAAAAACACTAGACAACTGGCAAAATGACAACTTTTATCTACAACATGTTGTTTTCTGAGCATGTTTTTTAAGCTTTGATCAAACACTGCCTGTAAATCGCATTCCACATAATTGCATATTGAATCAAAATCCAAGTTTTAACCCTTGCCCCAACTGCATGGTTCCAATCAACATTCAATCTTCCATGTTTTCATTAGTGACACCTACAAACTGAGGCTTCTACATCATCCCCATACCACCCCCTCCCCTCTAACACCAATGTTAGCTCTTCAAATTCTCCTTCCATGTTTTCATTATTATAGCAACTCAAAACTGAAACTTGTAATAACTCTGCATGGCTTAAGATCTCCTAAGAGGTCAAAATGATAAATTGCAATGCATGATTTTTGGAATGTCGCCGTCTGTTACAGGAAATGACCAAATAAAGAGAGGGACACATCAGTAATATTTCTGACAACCAGTACTGGACACTTTCGATCTAGCGAGAGTGATTACGACAATTGCTTCAAGGGCAGTGTGTTGGCAATGAAGAACTACCTGTATAGATCATTTGTTAAATTGGTAATATTGAGTATAAAGCCCCAGTTGACATTTGGACAAATAAAATCTGAATGAAGGCAAATTTACAACAACAAAAATAACACACACAAGAGGGATAATCTAACTGATGCATTTTCATTTATTATTGTGTTTGTTGCTGTATTGATTGCAATTCCCATTTCATCATGCATATATCCATCAACACAAGGATTTTCGTTTTGATTCGATTGCGATTGAGAAAAGAAAATGCATTAACTATGTGAAATGCATGATGGTTACATTTAAGGTTGTGTAGACTTTAGGAATGAATTTTCAGAACTACCTTGCCAAAGGAATCTATGCAGAAAGATAAATATTTAAAATCCCAGCCATCAAGTCAAATGTATGTTCCTGTCACAAACATGATCAAATTATTATGCTAAACAACTTGGTGGCATCAACTGATTGATTCGAAGGCCTTCTGAGGGGTTATTTGCTAGCACTTTGTCATTTGCAGCAATCACTGCCGTCACTAAAATGTTGTAGTTCAAAGAGCCTTTCGTTCTTGACAATGTTAGCAACTAAAAAGGTGAAGAAAAATTTGTTTCCAAGATCCCCCCCCCCCCAAAAAAAAAAAACCTGACAATCATGCACGTCTCCCATTTAATTCTCGAAGATTGTATATTTTGATTTGTGATCTTGCTCGACAGCAGCTTCATCATTACCATATTGCTATATGTTTGGGTAGGATACTAAACCTGTGCAAACATGATGTGTATGTATGTATGTCTGATACAAAATGATGAATCATTATCTTACTTGATAGGAATTAAGACATATTTAAATGTGCCCTGTTGTTTGTTACGTCCGTGTAAAGTTTTTGACTTACCACTCGTCACATGGAGCTCTTGATTTAGTTGAAGCCCCATGCTTTTTAGCTGCAATTGAGCCGACCAGTCTAGCATACTCGGGGCGAGGAACTCTATATACCTACAATCTAATTTTGTAGTGGGGGTATGCTTAGTGGGTATTAGGTACATGTACATTCTTATTGGATGATGATACATGTATTTCTTCTCATTAATATCCATTTGTGGCTTGAATCTAAATTACTACAACTCACAATCAGCATCAACATCATAAAAGACTAGAGATAAACCATGTGGAGTAGACATTCCCTATTGTTGTTAACTGTTAAAATGTACTTTAATAATATGTCCATTTTGCTCCAGGTTTTATGGCATTGGAACCACTAATTGTTTTCTATTTATAATATTTCTGAATGATGTATCATACCTTATAGAAAATTTGTCTGTCTTCATCCCTTCGTCAGCTCCCGATCCCCCCATCATCATTCCGTCAGAGTGCAGTGCAGAGAATAACAGTGTCACCATTGCCTGGCAGGCCCACCCCGCCAGCTGGGTCGAAGGTTACGTTCTAGAGCTGGACGACGGTAACAACGGAGCCTTCAGAGTAAGAAATCAATGCATAATATTTGGTGTGTGTATTATATTTGAAAAATATTATACACCTTGGTCCAGATGAGTCATATTCAAGAGTGGAACAATATACCAATGGAGCACAATTTGTTGCAGTTGTTGCAAGGGTTAAAAAGGAACCAGAATTTTTTTTAGCAAATTTGTAGTGGTTCCTTACGAAATTGTGCCAAAATTGAATTATATTTTATTTGTTTTAGGTATTGTATTTATTTACTGCCCTGAACCATACCATGAGGACAACAGAGCCACCCACAAATCATTTTACATGATATTATCAACACAAAGTTTGGAACAAAATTCTTTTTGAACTCATATCATCACTTAGTGTCTGCACATTTAAAGGCAAATTAAAAACTTATCTTGTCTCAAGAGCATTTTTCCTGGCTTAGTGCCACAGAACAACACAAATGCTAAGAATTATCTACTCATGATGGACAATGTATTAACCACATAAACAAAATGAATCTATCTACTGATAATGGACAATGTATATGATATTAATAACATAAACCATATTTATTATCTACACATGATGGATAATGTTTATATGATATTAACAACAATAAACAATATCTGCACATGTGGACAATGTTTTGTTATATTAACCACATAAACAATATTAATAATTCTACCCATGCTGGACAATGTATATGATAATATATGTATATGATAATAACAACACAACAATATCTACTCATGATGGATAGATATATAATATTAATTATCTACATTATATAATTATCTACACATGATGGACAATGCATATAATATGAATGATCTACTCATGATGGACAATATATACATGATATTAATCACACAAACAATAAAAATATCTACTCATGGATGTACATTGTATATATAAATATATATATATGATAATGGACAATGTTTATATGATAGTAATGAAATGTCTCATGATGGGCTACTCATGGTGAGCAATGTATATATGATAATAAAACACAAACAACACAAACAATGAATAATCTACTCATGATGATCAAGATATATTATTAATGACACAAGAATATTAATTATATACTCATCATGGACAATGTATATACAGTATTAATAACACAAACAATATGAATTATCTACTCATGATTAACAATACATATGATATTAATAACACAAACAATAAGAATTATCTGCTCATGCTGGGCAATGTGTAACATACAATTCAAGGTTTGATTCTGTAAGTGATTAATGCTCGCAATTGGTTTTCATTTGATTGATTCCCGACATGAGATGATGAAATCTGTGCGATCATGATTCATACAAGCTTTCATACAAGATTTATTTTAATCATTTTTTATAATACTCTGATTTCTTGATTGTCATTTTTAGGAGGTGTACTGTGGACATGAAACAATATGCACTGTGGACGGACTTCACTTCGATACCACATACCATGCCAGGGTCAAAGCGTACAACCATGCAGGCGAAGGAGAGTACTGTGACACCATATGCCTGCAAACTGCAGAAGGTACGTTGTCGACAAACAGTTCCGTTTCGGGCTTCAGCCCATAATTAATAGGGCTATATCTGAAAATCTGATGGGTTTTGCTAGACAGGCAAACCAGACAGATCTTCAGGTCATCCTCTAAGATCTACAACTCTGAATCTTTTTTATTGCACTTCTGTGTTGAGTATTAATGAGATGTACATGTTGTTAATTGTAGTCTGCTGAAAGTCTGGTTTTAGCTATTTTGGTATTAGTGATATACTTTCAGTGGCTGGTCAGGATTTTCATTGAACCGAGCTCCAGGGCTCAGACCTGTAGCATGTAGCACAAATGTTCCTGGGCCCTTGGGTTTGGATGCTTAATGAAATACTTTCAGAGACCCGACTGCCATTACAATGCTCCCGACTACAGTTTCTAGTCAACATGCCAATTTTGTTTGTGAAATTGTCTCATATCGACATATCAGATTATGCATGTTATTGTTATCCAACATTAAATGTCTCATTGGCTGTTTTCAAAATGCTTGTGTATTATTATTAGCAAAGATTACCAGTTTATGCATTTAATTTGTCATTTGGCATAATCAATATTAAAGCATGTTTCTCAGCCTAAAATCTCACTAATAAATGTTACGATTGGCAGAATGAGTAGAATATATTTGTTTTACATGACAGATAATACATGGATTCAATGATTTAAAGACTGAAAAAAAAAGGTCTATTTTGCTCGACTCGAAGGTTGTTCCAAAACCTGCTCAGGGCTTCAAATCCTTCCACGGCTCTGCATTTGGTCGCTAACTCTTTTAGCCTCAGATGGCTCCATGCTTTTGCAATGATTATTCTAATTGAGGAAATCGATCATCCCCCCCCCCCCCAGATATGGCTGGCAATTTGGTCTCACATGTTTGCATTTCTGATGAAACTTCACCTTGAATTTTTGGCGTTCTTGAAGGGCTCGCTTCTAATTAATTATGCATTTGCTTTCAACATGGAAATCTAAAAAAATAAAGAATACGCTTTGGATAGGGTTACACATGCTTGCATATAATCTGATCCAATGACTTCGGACTGATTCCTCTGGTTCCCTAGATTAAGCTCTCTGTTCTAGTAGTTACTGGAGTAAATGTATTTCGTTTCCATCAAGGTCTCTGTAATTATTAATTAAAAGATATGATTACATTGCCTTGCATTGATTGCATTTCTCACTCAAAATTATTTATACATGATTATTTAGCTTCGTCCACCCACTTTTAAATCTATGCTGTCGTTGTGAAAGTTAACATTGTACAATGAAGTCAGCCAGTATGGTATAAATGGAAAATAAGTATGAATAAATGGAACAGGATCAATGATTCACTGGAACGTTGGTGGGTTTCCCTGGGCGAAAGTGATGGTGCCAGATAAAAACAAAGCAAATGTTGGAGCAAATTCACAATGGAGGGATGAACTGGCGTTATTTATATAGATGCTGTGGGAAAACTGGGGATGGGGGAGACATTTCTGGAGGAGGGACAAATTAATACCAAATGCATGACCCTGGTGCTACCAGTTGAGTACAGACATAGTTCCAGGAATCCTCCTGTCTACTTGTGCAATGCTACAGGCGATGAACCATATGAATATGAAGCAATCATATGTGTGCATTGCTGTGCGCATTGCTGAGTTGAAAGTAGCTAATTGCTGAGTTGAAAGTAGCTAAAACAAGAGTTGAATGAAGGAGTCCATGTAAATATGTTTTAATGTAGATTGCTTTATATTTCTCCCTGCATTGATAAGTTCTTGTGGCTAATTGCATGTACCTTCCTTTCTCCCCTACACTGAAGCTTCTCATTATGTAGACATTTCCTTCCACCTTTTTCTCCCACAGTGGCCTGGTTTCAGCCTGATCCCAGGACAGCCCATCAGGATATTGTCTTCTCTAACGACAACCTCACCATTACTTGCCAAAGCCTCGACGACCGTGTCGTACTAGGCAACGTAGGGTTCTCTAAAGGAGTCCACTACTGGGAGGTAACCATCGACCGCTATGACAACCACCCAGACCCGGCCTTTGGTGTTGCTCGCTTTGACTGCGCTAAGGACCAAATGCTTGGGAAAGATGACAAGTCATGGTCAATGTACATTGATAGTAATCGCAGCTGGTTTATCCACAATAATGCTCATGCAGACAGGACTGAGGGCGGTATAGGCATTGGTTCCGTCGTCGGTGTCCTGTTAGACTTGGATAGGCAAACCTTATGCTTTTACGTTAATGACAGGAGGCAAGGACCAGTAGCTTTTACAGGGCTTAAAGGGGTATTCTTCCCATCCATCAGCTTGAATCGGAATGTACAGGTGACAATACATCCAGGATTAGATGTTCCTGCAGGCGATCTATGATCACAATGGAAGCTTCATGTGATTGCATTCAGGTTATATTACATTGAATGAACAGACTGTTAAGATGGTAGCCATGGTTAGATGCAGGTGATGTTGAACTAATAATTGATATGAACAGAAGACACTATCAGGATTAGATAAGTGTCACAATCAATGAACACAGAAACTGCAGGAACTAAAGAGTACAATGAATATGGAATCTGCAGTTTACTACCAGGATATTAGATGCAGGTCATGTCCATTAACACAGAAACTGCAGGAACTAAACAGTACAAAGAATAGGGAATCTGCAGTTTATTAGATGCAGGTCATGCACAATGAACCCAGAAACAGTAGGAACTTAACAGCATCAGCTTTAACTGCATAAAGGCCATAATCATGATTTGTCATGCTTGATTGGTGATATTATGTGAACATAGACACCTTTATCAGACTATATTGTGGGTTCAATTCCCCCTAAAATATGTGGCATTATGCCATCTAAAATTGTCATCTGGACTTGCGTAAATGTTTATAAATCTCGTTGGCTGTTTTTAAAACACACATGTAATAATTAGTGGTGATTATCGGTTTGTGCATATAATTTGTAGCCAAATAAAGCACTTAAAATGCACTTCCAAGCTCGATTTCTTGCTATTGAATGTTACAATTGGCAACAGGATGAGAATATAGTTGTTTGATAAGGCACACAATGGATTGAATCCTTAAAACATCACACTGGGAGATAAATGCCATATTTTGCTGACAGTACCTTTGATAACAATCAGGTTTAGACATAACTGCAAGTTATGAATAAAAAGAGAAACTTAAGGGTAACATTCAGACATTAAAAGGAATACCTGCAGGTGATGGTAAATGTA
Source organism: Paracaudina chilensis (assembly GCA_027580055.1). NCBI lineage: Eukaryota > Metazoa > Echinodermata > Holothuroidea > Molpadida > Caudinidae > Paracaudina > Paracaudina chilensis. Next base: position 4,704 of record JAODFY010040980.1, on the reverse strand, counting down.
GGGAGATACTGCGGTTAACATGATCAAACATACCTACAGTTCACTGAACAGGCATACCTACAGTTCACTGAACAGGCATACCTACAGTTCACTGAACAGGCATACCTACAGTTCACTGAATAGCAAATATTCAAAGTCATGAACAGATTGCCTGGTGTTGAATGGACAAAAGATCTGCAGATAATAACCAAAATTACAAATACATATACAATAGTTGAACTGCAGTTGAATAGCAAATATAGTCTAGTGATGGTAACTGACTGATGAATCTTTTGAGGATTGAAAATAATACCAATAGGCGATGTTGAACACAGGAAACCTGTAGGTAAGTCATGATTAGACATACGTGAATGTGCAGGTGACGATCAGGGTTTTTGACCATAAGGCTATGTGGAATGAAGAAAGAACAGCTGACCAATGCTGCCAATCCGTCCATTTCAACGTGCAAATTATCCTCGTGCAAACCTTTCCCCATCTTGATGCAGGTCTGGGGATGTGCTGTAAAGTAGATTGTAAATGATTGCTACCTCTGAACAACATTATGCTTGCAATGTTTGTTGTAAAATAAGTTTAACATGGAAATACTGTGTTGAAAATTGAAACTGATTTTCAGAAAAGTTGATTTAAAAATTTGATGGTTTATATCGCATTGTCTCCTTGATATAAATGGCAATGTCTTGATGTATACGTTATGTTACATTATTTTATGGATTGTAAAGCATTGTCTTCTCAGGCTGGTGGTTGAAAGAGATGGAAATGTTGTACAAATCTCTTCTCAATAATAATAATAACATTAGGTTGATGGTTCAAATATAACTTCTTAATGGAAATGCTATATAAATTGTCTCCTCAATGAATGTGTTATTAGAATGATGGTTTATATAGCATTATTATATATTATTTATATAGAATAGAAGTGTCACCTTGAAGAACAACTTGTCTCCTCAATAGAGATGTTATTGTTGATGGTTTATACCGCATCATGTCCTCAGTGGACAGATTGATGGGATTATTAAAAGACTTTCCAGCATTGGAGGAAATTTAGGAGCTTGAACAAGTCTGGGGGGTGCTACAAAAATTGAAATCCATCATTGTCTTTACAGTGGATATATTATGAAGGTGACATAAATGTCTTCTTCATGGTTATACCTGTATAATATTGATTGTCTTTACAGTGGATATATTATGAAGGTGACAGCAATGTCTTCTTCATGGTTATACATGTATAATATTCATTGTCTTTACTTTACAATGGATATTAAGGGTGACAGCAATGTCATCTTGATGGCCAAATAATTATGCTTTTAGCTTGGCCTTCTTGATGGATTTGCTATCAAGTGGATTCTTAAAGTAAGCAATGTCAACTTCTTGATGGATGTACACTTTTGGTGGTTGGTGGTTTTTATAGCATAGGAGCGAGATTCCAGTTGGAACAGTGTATCTAGTGATTGGATGTCATATGATACCGGTATGTTAGGGAAACCCTGTAGGCTTAATGCTGTGTCAATGACATGACAGCACCCATTACATGTGTGTACCTACTATCTGCTACTGAATTCTTGAACGTTCTTTTGACCCAGTTAGTCTTTACTGGGAAAATGGGTACTTATTTGCTGCATGGTGTACCAGGTTATCTGATGCTGTTACAAATATGCATTGAACAGAGTTACCAAAAAGTATAAACAAAGTGGAGCTTATTAACTTATACACAGCTGTGAGGCCCAGGAGACAAAATTAATATGCTGAAAAAACTGGCAAAATTTGGATTGTGTACTGATGGCTGTAGGCTCTTCTCCCGTTCCCATCCACCAAACCTGTGAAATATTTTATTGGTCAAATCCCCACACTTAAAAAAAAAACAACTTATGTATGATAGAGTTTATTAACAATATGCAAGGGAGATGCCAAACGATGTCAAACTTGTACAAACACAGCTGTGTGAGGCCCAAGAAGATGAGACTTTCAAGGATATATTTAATATGCTGAACGTGCTGTCCATCATTTCAAGCAAGCAACATAAATGGCAACAAGGTACTGATGGTTGGTGGTGGTAGACTCTTTCCCCCATCCACCAAAAAATTTTTGTATATGGAATTTTTATTGGTTAAATCATAATAAACCAGGTGACCAGTCTAGTATATTTCTATCATATCTGGGCTATGATACTGATACTGTTTTTATTCAAAAATATGCGGGAAAGATGGTAATCAGTATCATAAACCAGGTCAGACTTTTACAGAGCTGTGAGGCCTGGGAGGATTGGATTTCGATGATGGTCTTGTTAAAGTATCCTTCATATAAACCATGCTACTGGCAAATGACAAGAGTGATGGTTTGTAATGTCTGCAGACTACCCCCCCCCCCCCCCCCCCCCACCCAACAAATTACACTAAGACTTGGGTGTGGTACTGATATAGGATATAGTACAGGTATTGTGACAACTATGCAAGAGAGTTGACAACCACTATGATATTAAACTTGTAAATAACTGTGAAGCTCGGTGGGATAGGCTTTCAAGCATCATCTCTGTCTCATAAAATGTATATGCAAAAAATGTACTCATTGAATTAAAAAAAAACTTTACGAATCAAGCTCGTGACATGAGGAAGGTGTACAGTAATGGTGTTGACCCATGCCCCCAAAACAAATTCCACAAACCTAACTAGAACAGTTTTAATTGGTCGACCAGTCTATCAGGTTTTTGGCATATCCAGGGCAAGAGAAACTTTTGTCCGGTTAATATAGAGGAATTAAGACAAAATTATTGCACTTGAAAATGTTTTGTTATTATCTGGGGAAATAGTTTGAGAAGAGGAGGCAGAAAAGACTGGGTCATTGATGGGATGAAATATGTCCCCTTTGACACTTAATCTAATAAAATTTTCTTAGGTATCTTTGTTTCAATGTTGCCTATTTGTGGCAAGAAAAACAATGTCTGTGAACATTAGTAATTAATTTTATTAATTTTTTGCATTATCTACCTTCATTATAAGGAGGCTTTCATCCAATCACAGCTGTGGTTCAAATTTGAAGTGTGCCTTGTTGCATATTCATGTACAGGATTATGACATCACATTGTTTTTTATCAGATTTAATCGGTGTATTGCTTACAAGCTTCTTACTATTCGTTCATTTGGTTCCTCTCCTTGTTAAGAAATAAAGTTTATTTATATGTATTAATTCATGATGGTAAATGTGCAATTTTTTAGCAGATGAGCTTTTGTTTTCATATATTTTTAAGTCAAATTCAAAGGTGCTATGTTTCACTGAATCGTCGATCATAATTCCCTGGATGTAAGTCATTATTGCCAATGAGTCTCGAATCCTTTGCAGTTTCGAGATCCGTCTGATATGCCGCGGTATCTCAATCTTTGCATTACCTCAATTTTATATTATTACATCTTATTCTCAGATTTGCAGATGACAGATCTAATTAATTGTGTAGATACCAACAAGATTGTCTGTATGTTTATATTCAAAATGAAGCAGTTATCAATTGTTGTTTTCCTCATGTTTCAATTGGTGGGCTATATACCTGGAAGCCTTGTGTGTTTGATAGGGTATACAATGGACCTCTGTTTAAATACTCACATTGTTATTCATGCACAGTTCAAAAGTTATTGGCCTCACTTGGAGCTGCAGTCAGTATATCAGTGGGTGGCTAGTTTTGTAAAATTTAGTTGTTTGACATTCAGTTGGTTAACATTCAGGAAAAAATGAAAGGCACATCACAACATCTAATATAGCACAATTAACAGAAAAGCTGACATGTTTTTGAATACTTACCATTTGGCTATACAACAATATATGTACTGCACTGTAAAATCACTGCCAATCATTTTTCCATTGCCAAAGGTATTAAATGTAACCATTGTACCACCGTAAATTTGCTAGAAATCTGCTAGATTGTTCACTATATGTATGATATGCTTTGACCAATGGGTTACATATTTGATTATTCATCCAAGGTTTTCAAAAAATCATTTTGTTATTGATAACGTACAGTTTTTAAACAACACTGAAAATGCGGAAAAAGGGGACCTTGAAATTTAGGGGGCAATTTATTGTACATGCACATTTGTCGATACTTTATTATAAATCTGGGGGAGGGGCAAAAATGCACCCCTTAGCACTGTCAGAGCACATAACATAATTATGAATGTTTACAACGTACCCTTGTTGTGACCATATAAACCCCGCCCACTCCCACACACCCATGTTCTTCTATGCACAATGTTTCCACCAGGTTTATTGGTGGTGGAATTCAGTCTGGGAGTGAATATATATGTACAGCACACTGTATTCATTGTCTTATATTGAACCTTGGATTTATCACTTCAGCTTTCCCTGTGTTGCAGTGGCGGTGTCTGGGGGGGGGGGGGAATTTCCCACAGGGTTTATTCTCATTGTCCAAATATAAAGTGCTGGCTATAGAAATGCATTTTGGGATGTAATAACATTAAAATTGTAAATCATAGAACCATCGAAATCATTTCATGTATAAGCTATCGCACACCCTTCCCTTGGACCCCTCCCTCCAGTTAAAAAGAACATTTTCCACCCCACAAAAACAATTTCCTTCCCCAAAGTTTCCCCACACTTCTTAAAGGCTGACAACGCCACTTTACAGCTGTATAAAAAAGATGCAGCTGCATATAGTTATTTGGCAGAATTCAGATTGTAATGATAATGTACTGAACCCTC